>OZ059793.1:14219200-14461770 GCA_964057025.1 Standfussiana lucernea | reverse complement strand
GAATCGAACCCGCGACACTAATTTGGCGCAATTAGTCGCAGCTAGCAACACGCTTATAACCTAATACTTACCATTGTGATGCATCAAGACGAGTTCATAACCAATGCGCCAAACGTGTCGTCGAAAATGTGATAAAATATTGGATTGCTTTGAAGAAGCACGCGCGGTGCAGAATTTGACACCGAACAGGTGCTCGGGCGCAAGCTTGAACATGTTGAAACATGAAATTGAATCATAGCATAATGCTTTATGGAGTCTAATTGCATATTATTGAGTAACATCCATCATTAGACAGTCAGCCGGAGCGGTCATATCACATCGAGTAAAAACGAAACGAAATTGTAAGTATTGTACAAGTACCCATCTACTTATAAGATTATTTCATCATGTTTTTTTATGTAATTTAGTTAATTATTATTTTGTTTGTTTCAGATCGTTGACAATGTGTGATTCTCCAGATATTATCGACTTCTCACAATACGCTCAAGGTTATCCGACTCCGAGTTTAAGTTGGCATATCCCTGAACAACAAAGACCTGTCAACAAGGAGCCTAGAGCAAGACAAGACTACGAACCTGCCAGCAAGAAGCCTAGAACAAGACGGGAGTGTCTAAAACAGAAGCCATATCTGCATACAAGTCAATCATTCCTGATAAACAATGAGAAGAAAAAAGGTTTACGACTGATCCAGGTACAAGTGTTGGATATCAGTGAACAACAAGAACCTGCAAGTGATAATCAGGACATGGTAATGTTAAGTGTGCAGTATGTAGTGACTGAATCAGTGGATCATGTTATGGATGAGACGCAATCGTTAATTAATAAAATATCAAAAAAACTTTGTGGAGATAGATGTTATTATTAACTGGTGTCATTATTTTGTACGTACCTACTTTATAAGTTGTTGTGTAAAATTTGCAGTAATAAGTAATAATAAATTATGTAAGTAATCTACTAGTTATTTGGGTATATTAATATTAGGAATGTATACCATTTATTTGCTTTCTTATTCTTTAGTGTTTTGAATGTATAAAATGTTAAATATGAAATAATTATATATGTTTTACTGCAATTAACTCTTTGTATTTTATCTTGTACTTATTATTTTTGGGTAGGTAGTTATAATTAGATTGTAATAATTGCAAATAATGTAAAAAAGTAAATAAAAATATATTCTTTCATAATTTAATTTACGTTTTTTTATTACTTATTAATACTCGAACTCTAAATTAGCTCTAGTGTGATGTATAATTGTAGGTTATTTGCTTTCAGTATTTTTATAATTAAATTTAAATTTTACATGTTATAATTATATCATGTTACTGCAGCTAATTTAAAGTTTGTTATGTAGGTTACCCTGATTATACTAAATAAAACACTCATAAGTAGATAGACATTTTTTATTAACTGTTCAACACAATAATAATTAAAATAAATTAAATACAGACATGTTATTATCAAAATACCATTTCCTTATACAGATAGCATTATTCAACGCACAATTCATTTTATGATTCACACAATTAAAATCAATTTTATTTTTACAAAACCTTCTTTTTAATTCTGAAAAATTAGGGCATCCCTTCTCACCTATGTCGATAACTTCACAGTTTGCACATAACTCTTTAATCCATTTAATCTTTTCCAAACCCTTTGTGATAATTTTTTTATTTTCTAAGAATGGTAAAATTACACGTTGAAACTCTTTGTAGTCTATGTAACCCTCGCTCCAGTAAATTCCTCGATTTCTTTCTAACCACCTCACCTGCTTTTTTTCTTCTTGTGTTAGGTAATGGAATGAATATGGTGGTTTTACCAAGAACGTCTGTGTATGATCCTGACTCGCAATGGCCAATTCTTTGACAATAAAATTATTTATAGAATCTTTAAATCCTTGGAGTTCCACTATAATGGTATCCGCCTTCATGATATCTTCTTGACAATGCTGCTTAAGGGTTTGTATTCAACAATGCAATCGTTCAGAATGAGACAGTATGCTGAAGTTTTATCTGGTATCTCTGAATCACTCTCAATTTCTACTCTCACATCCACAACCGGACCTGTCTTTAGATTATCCGCTTGTCTAGAACAATCAATGACAAACAGCGGTGCTAAATCTCTAAACTGTTTTTCGCTTAATATGGGCTCCGGACGACGTCCATAATACGACTGTTGGAATCTGGTGTATTGCTCGTATAATAAAGCGATTCTGTTATTAGCAAAACTCACATTTAGGTTTTCATACGGAAAATAAGTTGAATTGAGGTACACTCTAACGTTTCGAACATGACAGTGATCGAATTGAGACATGTCTGAACTTGCATTGCTTTTCCTATTTGACTGTAGCCCGATAATAACGTATCTTGGTTTTTCTATTTGAGATGAAGTTTTGATAGACCAAGTATGTTTTGTAGTTTTAGGCAAAGCTGGATATTCGTACAGATCCCAATTTCTATATATCATTTGAAGTGGGCGATCTTTTTCTAATACTTTTAACAAACCAATTTTTTCTTTGTCTGATACTTTAACATGCGGTACGCGCCATATGATTTTATTAATCTGAACATCATCCACTACTTCGCCAGTATTCAGTTTTACAGCGTTCAAATTAGTATTACTTCGTAACAATATCAGTTCATGTCTACTATTTATCACGACTTTTTTAAAATCTTCAGCAAAACCGAGGAGGTTACAAAGTGGTATTGAAGCAGAAAATCTTCCTCCATCAATATTTTTTATACCATCAATATTCCAGCCCCAAGCATTAGACATTTTTGATTCACTTTCGTTCATTGAAATTAGTGATTTCATGGTTGTTGTTATACCTGCATTTTTTATTTTGTCAATCTCCACTCCATTTAGCTCATACCTAATGTCTTGGAACAAGTAGAGTAGAGCATTGTTCGTGAAATTGACACTAGTAGCTTTGTCCTTCGTATCTTTTTTGGTAACGTTAACAGTTCCTTCCAAATATAGGGTGCTAGCTGATGGTAATATGTACAAGTCCTGTTGGTTGATAGATATGCGGATTTCATCGTTCCTGTTAAAACTCGTTACATAGGGTTTGTAGGAATGAAATTCGATTCCTTCTATAGTAGTATCGCAAGTAGGAGCGGATAAAACGTCTAAGATATTCATTTTAGCAATCCAATTGCTCTAAGGAATGCTTTATTGTCTTTAGTTAATTTTATTTTCTTCTTAGATAGAGGTCTTATTTGATAGGTAGCTCGAGCAGAACTGATATTCTTAACTTGTTGAGACACATTTTTATTGTAATCAATCATTTTTTTCTTCTAAGATGCAGATACACCTGCACTTCTTCACCACGTAAATTGATTAATCGTTTGTTTATATCTAACAACCTGATATGTATGCAGCTTATGTTGTTTTGATTGATTGGAAAGTATATTGCGTTCTTCGGGATTTCTATGATCCTGTATCCAGGTGGCACATTAAGTGCAAATTCGTGAATAATATGACTGGGTTCACCGTTTACATAGGAACCGCTTACAATATCACATTCAATCCTGACTACGGTCGTAGGTAGAATGTTGACTGGAGACTGTGACACATGCCATTTATTTGCTTTCAAGATTTGTTTATTAAATCCTAATAGTCTTCTAAAAGAGTCTTCTTTGATAAAATTAATGTCTTTTGTACAAAATATTGTAGTTTTTAATGTATTATTATTGCACCGTAGTTTGATAGCTGCATCTTTTATTTCGGATTTTAAATAATCGCTGACATCTTGTAATTCATAAGTGCCTTCCGGTATTTCAATAACTTCATTAATGCCATAATAGAACTTATTATTACTTTTATCAATGTTTGGAATAGAATTAAATGTTGAAAAGTGCAATAATGCACACTCATATTCTCCATCTAGTTGCAACGTATTAGGATAGTATGTAGTTAACACTGACGAGTCTCCAGTTATCGACAAAGTGAGTGACATCTTGCAAATGATTGAAATGAAAGAAAAGTATATATTTTATATTACATTTTTATTCCAAAAACTCCACAAATAATTTAAACATAAATGACCACAATTGACTGCGTTAAATTTTTGATATCTTGTGTAGTTATAAAACACATTACAATTTTTGAAATATTGCATCAATTCCATGGGAGGTTTTAAATTTCCATAGCTATCAAAGTATTCACAGTGATTGTATACTTTAGCATAAGCTACCCAATGCGTTCCTTCGTTCTTAGAATTGTCTAAGTTAACGATACCACATTCAATGCGTTTCGGCTTCCGAGGTAGTTGATCCTTCATGTAGATCCCACGAAAATATGGGATGTCTCTTGAATAATTTCGGATGTCTACATTAGTTAGAGGTCGATTGGGTAGCATATTTTTCAGTTTTTTGAAGATGTTATAAACAATCCTTTACCACTTTTATACGGCTTAATGTATAAACCCTTGCCCAACACTAAAGCCTCCATAGCTTTATTATGTCGTTCTGTTTCTTGTAAATTTTGTTTGTTTGCTTTGTAATCATTGACGGTTTTTGCAATGCCAGCTGCACCCCCAGCTAAAGTTCCTAAAGCAGATAAACCAGCAAAAATTGGAATTAAAGGCAAAACTCCCCCAGTCTTTGGTATGGGTATTACTCGGGGTACTCGAATTCGATGATGAATGTTTGGAAATAACTTTTTTGCGGCTAAGTAAGCTGCTTTTATTAAAGTCTTACTATCTTTGCATTTGAGTTTCTTAATTTTCGATTTTATTTTTGAAACTAAGCTTTTAAATGATTTAATGCCGGATCCAGACTTTAATTTCGCTTTCATAACTTTGTTAACTAGCCAAGAGCTTAGTTTTTCACCTTTCCCTGCATCTTTTGATTTAAGTCTTTGTTTAGCCATGTTGAGTAGTTCTAAATCGGCTTTGTGACGATTTGATAAGTCTGTATGGTTTGTATACGCAATATCGTGTTGCATGCAAGCTTCGTCTAGCTTATTTACACCTCGGTCACCTCGCGCTAAGCGTTTGTGAAGTTTGGTTCCTGGTCCGCAATAATTGTATCCTGGCAAATGAACTTCGAATGGTAGATTATTAATTATGCCGTTAACTAGTCCACCCCCTTGCATTATTCAAATTATAATGATCGGATTTCAAATGAAAAATGGTTATATAATATCTTAGTCCATTATTGCAGCTTTTTCAATCCAACTGTTTTCTGCACTGTTCAGACCTAACCATTTAACATACAATTTATTTCCTTTCTTTTTCAAAACCTTTTCTATCAAATATACATCAGGATAAATAGATCTTTGCAGTTCTTGTTCGTAAAAAGCTCCTAATATGTCTTGCTTTCGTCGATCTTCTATGTGATATGTTACTGGTAAGGTTTTATTTACCTTTTTTATAATAAATAATTCAGTCGACCAATTAGGAGTATAACCTTTCTCAAAATTATGTTTGTATTTACTTATACGGACACAATCACCAACTTTGAATTTAGGCTTCCACGGAACTAAATCATGTTTGTTTATTTTTTTAATATTTTCTTTGATTACTTGTTCATTACTTTTATTTACATCTACTGGTTTAAATTGAATAGTGCGATGTTTTGTGTTGTTATATCTCTTCAATGTATCTTCCAATGGTAGATCTAACCATTTATAGTTTCCATTGAGACTAAAATATTTATATAATTTATTTTTTACAGTTCTAATCAGTCTCTCTACAATTGATGCTTTTTTAGTAGAAAACGATGAGTAATGGTTAATGTTATGCTTTTTCATAAGCGTTTGAAAAGTGATGTTATAAAATTCGGTCCCCATGTCAGTTTGCAAGTTAACCGGATTATTACGACTGCTAAGCAGTATATGTTCGAATGCACGAGTAACATCAAATTTATTTTTTGATTTTAACGGTTCAGCCCAGGCATACTTTGAGAAGCAGTCAATCACCACTAAGATGAAATTGTAACCTCTGTTATACTTTTTTAGGTTTTGCATGTCCATCAAGTCTGCTTGCCATAAGTCGTTGATTCCTTTCAAAATAACAGAACGTCGAAGGAAATTTCTCCGTACCCCTTTGTGTATTTCATTCACAATTTGCTGTTTTGTCATTACGAAGTTTTTTGAAGTAATTTATCTACCACTGCTTTAGTATAAAACTTATCTTGCAAATGAGTTGAAACCTCAGGTATCCTTGCTTTTAAAGTAGCTTGAACTGTATCCTTTGCATCTTTTATGATTTGTGAACGTAATGTACCAATCAAATTATTAAGTTCTTTCAACATTTTTGCATTCAATCGATCTATATAATCCTTGTTTACAACTAGATTATTTAATTCTTTTATGGTATTAGCATTCAATAGATCTACATAATCCTTGTTCACAGCATCGTCTGCTTCTACTGGAGATCTAATTCCTCTCAGTCTTGATGTTTTTAAATCAAAATCTCCGTTTTCTGATTTTACCAGTGCATTCTCATTAAACTCAAATAACTCTGATAAACGCATTCTTTTGTGAATGTAGTGTCCAAATTTGTCTACGTTCATGTTTAAGGTGTGTTGTTTTGAGAGGATGATAGTAAAATAAACACATTTTTAAATACTTATTTATTTATAACTTTACTTTCACGTAATTCTTCAATGATAGATATAATTTCATTATCTAATCCTGTGTTGCCAGCATCTCTAGACGCAATCAATAATTTCAACCTTTCCACTAATTCGTTAGGATCATCCCAGTACACTAAGTCTACGTTTTTTCTCCACCTTTTTATCAACGGTAGACCTTTTCCCTGAATTGTCTTCTTCAGTTGAAAAAGAGGTTTAATAACTTGCAAATATTTTTGTCCTTTGTTACTTTTTATTGGTTTACTTGGTTCATAGTCTCGACGATGTGCATTTGTATCAAGTAGCATCGATTTATAATTTTGCATATCACTATCTGTAACCAAACTTAGGTCTACATCTTTCTTAAGCAACAACTGTTTTAAACCAGGTGTATTTCGGTATTTACGTCCAACCACCGTGATGTATTGATCGTTGATCGTTATGCAAGCAGAACCTAACATCAGTTTCCCGTGGTCTGCTCTAACCCCAAATGGAATATCTACCAACGCTTCTGAAGATACTGACCAGGATGACGTATCATAGTCTTGATTCCTTTCAACTACTGATTCATATGAAGAGTTACTGTTGATATCGGATTCATATTTGTCTTCATCACCATTATTATCATTGCTTCCTGCACTACCAGTTTCGTTAGTAAACGGACCATCAGCAAAATCTTCACTAGCACGCAGGGGAGGAGTTTGCTTACTAGCATTAGCAATTAGGTTGAGAGGTTCTGTTACAGGTTTGAAAACAGATTCCAGTGCTTGTTTATTGTTAATCTCAGCATCTCTCATTTTTCGTATTTTTATCTTCACAGCTTCTGCCGCATCAACAATTTGTCGTTTTAATGATTTTTCCATATTAATAAAATAGGTCGTAATTGATTTAGCGTTGTAGGGTGAATAATAATGGCAGGCAGGTAATAACCTTATATATGCATTCGTGTTATTAGTCAAAGACTACAAACGTGTCAAATTGACTTCTATAACATCCTTTGTTTTTGGAACAATCTTTGTTAATTACAAGATAATTGAAAGGTATACTCCATATTTTTGAACACATTTCACGAAATTCAATCCATGGCATGTCAGTGTTGACGTGTTCTTCATAAACATGTCTCATATTTCTTTCATCTTGTTTAAAAAGTACGATTAGGTTTGCATTGTCTCTTACTAATTGCTTAGGGATTTTACTATACGTCTGATTTAGATAAAAACAATCGATGAATTTGTGTCTCCCCATAGCAAAATAATCACGCATACTACTTTGATTTTCACAAGCAACATCATCAAATACAATTACAGAATTCGGTTTTGCGGTCTGAACACTCAGTACTTGCTCATTTTCATGATATTTCTGAAATGAAACACCTGGTACTCGTTGCAAGACTTTTTCTAAAAAAACATACTTAGGTTGTTGCAAGGTTTTCGAATAAACATAAACATTTTGAAATCTTAAACCATTCTCGTGTATAAGAAGGCCAATTAATAAATTAGTTTTTCCACAATTTGACGGCCCGCAAATGATGCATCGTACCGATTTAGGTAATAATTCTCCATGGCGAAAACCAGTCTCCTGAGAATGAACACAAAGTTTGTTTACGTGTAACGATTGTGGTTGTTTAACAAATTTCATGACGACTGCTTGAAACGGTTATATTAATAATGAGTCAATAATTTATTACATTGACATTTATAACTCATTGTAACAAAGTATCAAGGTAAAATAAGGTAATAAGTTATCAAGGTAAAATAAGTTAACAAGGTAATGTTGAGTTTTAGAACTAAAATGGTGGAATAGGTGCCGAACTAGTATTTTACTGCACTTAGGAATTCATACTCCTCCTTCCGCTCCATCGGGTGGAATAAGCATCGAACCAGTATTTTACTACACTGTTTAATCCACCGGGTGGAATAGGCGCCGAACCAGTATTTTACTGCGCTATGTAGGATTTCATTTATATTATTGGGCATTCTACTCCACCGAGAGTGACGAGGCGAACGGAGTGAGCCGATGGAACGGAAGGTGGGGTAGAATGCCCAATAATATCCTACTGATGGGTCGGTAATTTTCAATATCATGCTTGGATCCATATTTATGTACAGGAGTTATATTAGCTCTTTTCCAAATCTCAGGAAACAAACCTTCTGCAATACATTTGTTGTATAAAATATATAGGGGTGTGCATATGATTTCTGCGGTTTTTTTAAGATAAAGTGCTGGCAAACCATCTGGCCCAGGACCTTTTGTAGTATCCAGTGATTTTAAAGCTTTTAAAATTTTATCAGTACTGAAATGGATACTGTTAATAAGAACACAATTTTCGTCGTACAATTGCGGAGGTAAACAAGTACTTTTGTCAAACGTAGAATGTTCGTAGACAGAATGAAAGAATTCCGAGAACATATTGCAAATTTCAGTAGGATCACTCGAGGTATGGCCTTCATAGGAAACTGTGGAAGGTATGCTGGCATTCGTTTTACGATTTGAAATGTAACTCCATAAGTATTTAACGTTTTTATTAATATTTTCTTCAACCGAGTCAATATAGTCATTGTAACGTTTTTTACATTCAGCTTCAAATCTTTTTCTTAAGAAGGAAAATTGTTCGTAGTCTGATATGTTACCGTATACCTTCCATTTAATCCAGGCTCTATTTTTGTTCTTAAAAATGCGTATTAATGACTTGGAAAACCAACAAGGGAATTTAGACGAGCGCGAGGAGGCTACAGGCGTATGATCTTTTATTGTTCTGAAAATAATATCATAGAAAGCATTTACAGAATCTTCAGCTGCCATTCCGCTCAAGGCACTAAACCAATCAACTTTACACAAATCTTGGTTAATTAGGTCGTAATTGGCTTTATAAAAGTTATATTTAGATACTTTTACTCGTGAAAACGTTAATTCAGATTTATAAGGAATGGCGGAACAAAACGGGGGATGATAATTGTCTTTAGGTAATAATAGAGAAGATGGTGCGTAAACACGACAGTTGTTATTACTTATGATTAAATCAAGAACACGCTCCTTATGATTTTTTAAGTAATTAAATTGGGAAGCATTAAGTACTGACATAAAATTATCTAAATGCTTACAAACAGACGAGCTACCATAACAATGTAGTGCCCCAGGAAGATCGTTAGTGCAAGCATGCCATTCCACGTCCGGTAAATTATAGTCACCAAATAAATAAACGTTACGCGAATTTAACCTATCCAATATACTTAGAAGGTTCTCAAAGTGAATATGATAGATCTCTTCAGAAGTTTTTGGTGGAATGTATGTTGCACCAATGTGATATTTGTCCCGATCGCAACCAGGAAGCTCGATAAGTACGTGTTCTATATTGGGATTTATAGAAAATTCAATAGGTACGCATACGGCGTTAAGCTTTTTAACGACAGCCACGAGTACTCCGCCCCCTTCTTTTTTATTTGTGGCGAGGCGATTACGGTCGCATCTAAAAACTACATAACGCTCGTCAATATATTCATTGTCAAATATTTGTGGAATGAGCCAAGTCTCAGTTAAAATAATTATATCATAGCAGTTACTTAAAATATTCATATATAAAATATTGAGTTTGGTACGTATGCCTCTGCAATTTTGATAATAGATTGATAAGTTATCTAACATTAGGGAAATATAGAATTAAAAGAGTGTACAATAAAAAAGTAATTAATTGTGTTGCTTGTAAAACTGACAAGTTTATGACTTCTAGACCGTACTTAAGATATATAAATAGAAGATTGTGTAATAACAAATACAACTGCACCCTGAAAGGACTGAAGGCCCAAAATATTATTCCATACCTAGAAATATTAAAAATTAATTTAATTGTACTTGGAAAATAAGTTTCCTTACTACTATCCATTAATATGTAAATATAAACCAAAACATAATCCATAGAAAACACATTACAACTTTTAGGTCTGAGCTTCAGATTGTTGATTACGCTGATCGACGGAGCCAGTGCCAGGTCTAATCCTTTTGATGTCTTGTGATGACCGTATTGCCAGCGCGGGTGAGGCATCAACTTCACGAACAAGGATTGTAGCATGTTTAACCCATACGTACTTAAAGTCATGCTTTTTGGCTGTTTCTCGGCACTCTCGAAATAATTGCTTTCTTTTTAAAGTTAAGTGCTCATGCATATATATACGATGCGAGTTTCCAGAGAATCCTAGCTGATCAGAGTTGATACCCTTTGCCAATCTAAAGGCACTAAGTAAGTTATCTCTTAGTATGCGCGAACTTAACTTAACAATAATATTCTTCGGTTTATTATTTTCTTTATGCGCATGTGGGACACGATGTATGGCAATTATATCTTTCTGGGACAGAGAAAAGTTTATTTTTGAGCTAATACTATTCATGAGCGCAATCAAGTTCTCATTACGTTTTTCTGGAACATTGCATAATTCTAGGTTACAATTTCTGGCTTGTTGCTCCAACGAATCGATCTTTGTCTCGAGTCCCATCAGTATATCGTTTATAATATCAGCGTTTAGTGCTTGTGTGTTCATAGAATCAATTTGCTTTTTCAAATGTTCTTGTTCCTCGGTAACATACTGGGTTGAAACTTTTAGTTGCGATAAATCCTGAATTGCAGCTTTGTGGAAGTGATCCAAAACAGATACTCGCTTTTCCAAGTTTGAGTGGTCAGATCGAAGTGAGTTGAGCTCATTTTTTATATCTGATGTAACTTGAGTTACGGCAGCGAGATCAGATTTAATATTAGTTACATTATCCGATATCATTTTTAACGCCCCATCTAGATCACTTCGCCACAGGTCAAGCTTGTTATTTATTTCCCTTGAAAGGTTGTTGATAGCCTCAGTAATCTCAGATTCGGGTTGTTTCCGTTTTCGCTGCGTCACATTTTCTTTAATCTCCTGGGTGTTGGCAAGATCAGAGTCCGAGTGGCATTTGGTAGGTGAGCGAAACATATTAGTTGCCATGTATAGATATCGCTTGCAAATACTAATCAAGTAATTCAAGTCGGGTGACTCAATGACCGTTGGTCTAGCGGCACAACACTCGGACTGCCACGCAGCGCGTCGGAGGTTCAAACCTCACCAAATACAAAAGTGTCTTTTTCCAAGTTGTTGTAAATTTGTTAATTTGCTACTCACTGTGTGATGAGCGGGATGGCGCCATACAGGATCTATGATGGCGTCGGTCGCTTATGGGAACCTCCACAAGATAGTAAGAGAGGCACCGATCTCCAAACAATTTAGGAGAGATATTAAAACAAAGCGAAACTTTGAGAAATAAACAAAATCCAAACCAAAGACAGACAGGCGTGCACTCGCGACGAAATCCACGGAAGAATGAATGTTATATAAAACTGGCCTGAATGGAGAGGGAGAGGAAGGCCGAAGATAAGATTGATGTATTGTGTGATGAATGATAAGAAGAAGATAGGAGTAAATGATGCCGTGACGTCTGACAGGGGAAAATGGAATAAGAAATCGTGTTGTGCCGGCCCCAAGTAGAATGGGACAAGGGTATGAAGATGAAACTAAACTGTTCGCTTTGTGCATAAATGGTAACCGAGAGCGTTTTCGACTGCGATCTGATTTTAAGCTAAAAGTGGAATATCACCATTCAAAAGTTCACATCAATTGGGATCCCATTGTGCCACAGATCATCAGCAAATGGAAATACAGGAAGCAATTGAATATAAAATGAAAGATATTAAGAACATTGTGTAGACAAAAGCCTTTATTAAAATGGACTTCTGTGCCACGGATATAAGCTGTTACTGCAAGGCATCAAACAACTATTTGATCGCTGATAGCACTACTTTGCTTCAACATTAGGAGCGGGTTCGTAGACTTACCATGAGATGGTGAACAAGAGTAACACATGCAGATCCTCGGCAACATCATAGATTACTTGAAGCAGAACGACCCCAATGTGAAAACTCTCCCGCCTGATGCCTGATATCGGCTCGAATTGAAGAATAGAGTACGCCTTTAATGCGGTCGTACATCCTGCCTGAACTGACCTATGACTAAATCCCAAAGTGCACTTATTGTACAGCAGCCAAAGGCCTTTTTTAACGAATTGGTCTCAGAAATATAGCACAAATAGTAATAATTATTATTATGTGTCTCAAATGCTAAAACTGACCATAGGAGTTTTTCCATAAGGTAATTGTTTAGTCATTGGACTTTTTATTTTTCAAAAATAAGGGTAATTCTTCTCGGCAAAAAAAAAAATACGAACCAATTTTTCCAAATTAAAAATTACTTGCTGTAATTAATAAGGTTTTGGGTAGAGTTGTCCTTGATACATAGCTGTTATTAATTTCCTGCTTTACAATCAATTATTGTTTTGAACTGCACAACGGTTTGCAATTATTATTTGCAAAAAAATTGCATGTATCTGTCCATAATTAAAATGTTTAAGACCAGGAATAGACGAGGAACGTCGTTAAACCAGAATACAATAAAATTATTGAGAAATAGAATTTTGTAAATTGTAATAGTGATTAAAAATAAATCAGGAAAAGTAAAGTTATATTGTTTTTATTTGAATAACAATTTGGCTTTCATATCAATAAATAACAACTATCCTAAATACAACTAAGTTTAAAATTTGAGGTTATTTCATCACTTCAATATATCAGCAACCAAGTATAACTATTTATAAACAAAAATGTGCTGTCCCTAGTTCTGAACTCTGATTATGAACAAAAACTTATCTTTAATCAAAGCACGGCTAATATAAAGTTGTCTCACTTTATTTATGTATATCATTGTTGATACATAGATACAGAATATTTTAATATGTGCAAACACAAAAATTAATTAAATGTAACTTCGACTTCTCGTCTGATCTACTGAAATTTACCAAAAAGAAGTGATGAAATATCCTTGTAAGTAAATCTAACGATATGAACTACTTATTTGAGGAAAAAAAATGCATATTTACACGAATTATGAATACAAACGATACATTATAATAATTTATGACAATATCATGTCTGCTGTTATTGCTAATCACATTGTTTTTTATTATGCTTATAAAATCTATAGAATTAATACACATATCCGTTGGCTGAAGTTAGTTATAAATATATCCAGTATATTTATAACTAGCTCTAGCCAACACCTACGATTTTCTTTATAGTCAAAAATCACCAAAATGTAATTAATTAGTTAGCAAACAGACAGCATTTAAAGAATCATCTCGACATACTTCTTTACAAATATTGTCATCTCGGCGGCACTAAAAATAACCGAGGTTTATGTCTTGACCGCCGCACTGGTAAGTCCGTCCGTACACAGTTGGAACGAATAAATAAAACGCACTACAGAACTACAGTTCTCGATATTAGGACTATTAGAAGCATAAAGTCGAATGTACCAATACAGAGAGTATTATACATCCGACCTTACGCTTCTGAGGCCCAGAGTTCCTTCTCAGTTATTTTACCTCTTACGGCAACCACCCCTCGGCAACCTCGTCGTAACGGAAATTGAGAGATCACTTGATTTTAACTGAGATGCAAAATTGGAGGTAAAAATAACCCTCTGTTCGAAAATAACTAGGAAATGGTCACATGGACGTTGTCAAAATAGATGTCAAACAAATGCATCTCAAGCAGAAAAATCTGAGATCTCAAGTGTTTGCAAAGTATACAAAATATGGATCTGTATCATGAGGTTTATGATGCGGTCTACCAAACTAAACTTTAATTACAAGTCTTCATAATCTTCGAAAATGAGTTCACTATAGTAGTCATTCTTTTCTTTTAGTTTGAGCCCAAACTGTGTGACCTGGTTAGTGTCGACGCCCTGTGTTTTGTCAGCGGATTTGATGGTTGCTGCCTTCCAACTGTCCACTGCATCTTTTCTGGTTGCAGTGTCTTTCACTTGCTTCAGGCTCGACAGTTTTGATACTATTGCATCTTTCTGAAAAAAAAAAAAATAAAGGCTTGTAGATTTTGTGTTTGTGAAAATGTGGTTGTTAAATGAATCTCTTTAAAAGATATGCTTCATTCTTTATGGTGCGGAATTTTGTAAATAACAATATGTTGGCCAGTTCTGTGTGGAAAAAGTCAAACTAACACAAAATTATTCCTCGGATATCAGGCGGTGAAAATATCGGCGAAAATGTTTTTTGGAAATCTGTTTCCTTTTTATAATTAGGTAATAAAAATAATGTCAAATATTCATCACTAACCTGTTTCGGACTGTCAACATAACTAGCGTATATCCTTAGAATAGGTTCCCCAGTTTTGTCATCAAATGTTAACTTGCTCTTTGGAGGAATCTTTGCCTTCACCACAGCGACCTGAGGCAACGTGTTCGCTGAACTGACAATATTTTTAGTGTCTGCTACAGCAAATAGTCTAATTGGAGCCCTTCGAGATATCAAGGTAGCTTTTTCTTTATTGAAATCTTGATCTTCCGTAATGGTTGCTTCTACAATTTGTCCTGCATACACAGCTCCTTCTTGATTCACTTTGGCTTGTTGATCATCTGCCCTTACTAACGTATAAGCTACGTTTACAGAATCCGTTGATTTTGTAAACGGAACTCCTCGCAGTGGCTTCAGTTCAGTTGCTGTTTTGTTATCAGGTTTTTCTTCGTTTTGCGCAAAGTAAGCTTTCATATCTGAGCTGCTGGTTGTACTAGTCACATTTTCAGGTTTGTAGACTGGTGAGTCATCGACTTGGGCCAGTGCTGCTGCTGCTCTGACGTCATTTATGGCAGAGTAAAACCCATTTGCGATAACGCTACCCACGCTTTGACCGATCTGTGCGTAGTAAATTGGGGTTGTGTTTTGTTCTGTGTTATTTTCAAGTATGTATTTAACTGTCGTTGTCGGTGGCTCTGTTTCAGCTGCTACTAATTCTACTGCTATATTTTCGGTTTGAGGAGGAGGAGTATCTTCCACCTGTTTCTCTGTTGTGTTTGCTGCTACGAAAGGTTGAGGTACTAACGTCACAATAGTATTTTCATGCGTCTCTCTTTGCACTACCGTCTTCGGCTCATTGTGTTGTGGAAGTATCGGTTTGTCCAACTGTTCATTTTCAAGAAGTATCATTTGATGATGAAGTTCTTGTGGATGAATGACTTGCGTGTGAACAAGTTGAGGTTGCATCATCTGCGGATGGACCACTTGGGCATGAAGCTGCGAAGCTTCCGGTTGTAAATGGACTTGATTTGGGGCTTCAGCTGCATATGGAATAAACTCCACTGATGGGAAACGCTGTAGAAGCTGGTTTTGAAGTTTTTGCAAAAACATTGGATCATTTTGGTACAAAGCATTTGGTGATATAAATAAGCCGTCGGCTCCTGTGTTTATTAAGTCCTGCTGTGTCGGTAATATGCTCTGTAAACCCTGCAATAAATTATGATTGATCGACTTACAGGGAATTTTAATAATAGAAAATCAATAGGTCATTCTGTGAGAGGCACGCTAATATTGCTCGCCTGGTCACACTCAATTAGCAGTTTTTTCACATATGAGATTTATAATAAAATACCTGCAATGGATACTGATGGTGTACGGCTTGATGCTGTACGGCTTGATGCTGCACGGCTTGATGCTGTAAAGCATGTTGTTGTAAACCTTGATGTTGATTGGAAATGATAGCTGGCAGAGAGTACTCAGATGCCAGCTGCAAAGCCGCTCCGTTTCTAATCAGCGTTTCTAGCTCTGGCGTTGTAAAGGACTGCAAAAAGTATAATAAGTTTCAAGTTCAGATTATAAAGTTCAGATTATAAGGTTTATCAAGTTTTTCTTGAGCTTACTGTGGCTTTTGAAAATCCTATGGGCGATTCTATTTTGGCCACGCTGTATTCACCTTCTGGATACTTTTCAGTTACTTCGTATGACGGTCTTGGCTGAAATGTAGGTCGATGAGTATTATCGTTATCTCAATACTGGGTAAAATTTTTTTTTTGACGACCCGAATGGCGCAGCGGTAGTGAGGCTGCCTTACGTTCATAGGGTTCCGGGTTCGAATCCCGGTAGGAGCAAGTGTTTGTGTGATAAGCATAGACATTTGTTACCGAGTCATGGATGTTTATATGTATAATAAGTATGTATTTACAAACAAAAAGTATCTATGTAGTATATCAACTATCTAGTGTCCACGACACAAGCCTCGTTGCTTAGTGTGGCACTAGATGGCGCTGTGTGTAATGTCCAGCGATATTATATATTATTATAATTAGTGGTTTGTTTGGTCACTCGATTAGTTCCATACCGCGCTTGGGGTAAAACTTCTATTGCTTCCAATTTAATTTAATTTAGGCCATTATTGTCCGAAAAATACTGTCTAATGAACTGAAAATAAGTATAACGGAACCTTCCCATTTGGGGGCCTTCGGGCTTATCGCCTCCTCATGGATCAGAAACTTTTCATTATGCCCCAACTTGCGTACCTTTCGAAGTGAAAATGGCATCACATTCTGATTTAGTTCACGAGGGGCCAGGGCTAGGTCCTCAAAACTTTAGCTCTGTGCTTCGTTTCTATTGATTCTTTTGTTACAAAAATCTTTTGTTAGAACAAACAGCGATAACAACAGATAATAATATGTACGCGGCATCTACATTGTTCATATTAGTAACCCCTAATATGACACCTAAGGCTTGCTATTAGTACTTACTATTTAGATCAATCTTAGGTCGATACTCACCAGTTCCGAGACAGGATTGTCGGAGGACTCGATGACTACAATTGGCTTCTCCGACAGGCTGAGGTTGGGTGCTGGTATCGTGTGGATGGCACCTGATGGTCACACACGCCTGAACCAAAATGCTTTCGGCCACAGCGATGGTTACGTCACAACAAAATAATATGCATAAAATGGGAAAATTAATCATAACACTGAAATTAGCGTTTTAATGGACGATCAACGCCTGATTAAATGGGAGGGCGAAGAAGATTCCAAAGATTAGAAATTATATACTAGGTACATACATACATAATTTGATGTTATAGAATCTTGTGACGTAATTTGTTGCCATGGACGAATTATAAATTATTTTGTGCGTTTAGTGCACGGAAGTCGAAATAGGTACAAAACCAATCTTTACACAATAAAAGCGAATTTATACGAGGGAAGTAGGGAAGAAAAATATTTACACTCCAACCTAACCATATAACCAGCTTCCATCACCATATCTAACCATGTAAAAGTTGAAACTTAGAGCAAATATTCTATAATACTAGAGGATATGTTATAACAACTAGTTATTATGAAAAAGCCAAGTAACTTTCATGCCGTCGTATCATGCACTAGAAGAATGACAGAGCGAACAAGAAACTTATTCCAAATCTCTTTCACGGCGCCCCTACACCGGGTGAATTCGCCTGTACTAACAGTTCAAATTCACTTGTTTCTGAGCAATATTTAATCTTGGATGGTTACATTATAGGCAAATGGTCCCGCTGGCAGGGCGAGAGAATTGCGGCGGTGATTGATATTGATTCATACTTTCTATTGAACTTGATGACATTTCGGGACTATCGCCGCAGATAGCGACTTGGGTCCTTAGGAAAAAAGTTAAACTCAGATTAGCCAAAGTACCTTCATCCAAGGAAGAGTATAAAAATAGAAGTGCAGTGCACATAGCCAGTCAACCTGTATCACCGTCAGTGTGCACCACTGGTGCGTTCGAAGCTGCCTTCACAAATTCATACACCGGAGTAACAGGAGACAAGGGTACTCGGCCGGTGGTCTTCCACGGCCCGCCCGCGAATATGTTGCGTGTTGCTGATGGACCGTACTGCTTCAGTGCGTACCTAAAAAATGATGAGTTTGCTGCAGATTTTGGAGGACGCTTTTAAGTGTCGGAAAGTTATGCAGAAAGTCCCTCCCATCACAAACTGACTCAACTAGCAACCAGTAAATTGTTCAGGGCAACCCTTTTTAGGTTTTGGGTTTCAAATTGCACTCCATAACTTTTGATTAGCGCGTGCTATCAGGAAACTAAAAACATATTTAAGTACAGGAAAATATCTAGTTGTTTAATTTATTAACTGCTATTATTAAATAGTTTGGTTTCTTATTGATTTCTATGTCCGAAACAGATGTGACACATAATGACAACTTTGTTTTTCTTAGTAAGGATTAAATTTGTAGTTGAATCGATGTTTTTTAGTGAATTAACAGCTTATTTTGTGATAACTAGACCAACAAGACCATAATTTATTAAACAAAAATAAAAGTAATACTTATAACCTGTTCAGCATTTCCTGATTAATATTTATTTGTTTCTTTTAACTTATCTTTATTTGTCAATAATTTAATTGAAACAAGTATCAATTTAAGTTCCTTTAGCGTTTTAAGAGAAATAGAAATATTGAATTTAGTTTAATTATAAATATATAGACTTCGGTTTGAAGGAAGTTCAATAATAACTCAGTATAGGTACCTAATAACTTTTATTGGTAATCCCTATAAAACACAACTAAAACTTCTTTCTCGCTATAAACAAAACCAATCATTTCTTAAAATAAACCATAACTTCTTATCTTATGATAACTACTAATTACCTACTATATTGTAACAGTCTCAACATTATCTTCAATTTTTTAAATAAGGAAACGCAGTCTTAACGTCATGGTATAACAAACTAGGATTTTTTTGTTATTAATAAAGAAATTTTAAAATATTTTTTATCATTACTAATAGTCGTATGATACTTACTTCATATAGTGAAAATAAAAAAAATATGTGTCTGTACATGCGACATTTCTAAATATGGTATATCTCAAGAACGGTAATACTGAGAGGTGTGATACATACTTCGTGACACTAAAGCATTTAAAATCATTTATGTAGGTGGTCTTAGTTCAGTTACGACCTTTATGTTAGTTAAGGCAGTTTGTAAGGAAAAGGGTAAGGGAAAGGGAAAGGGGAAAGGGGTAAGGTTGTTTGTGTTGGTGTTTGTTTGTTTGGAGGGACGATATGTTCGGCACTGACAGATGTCCGCAATTTGTCCATACAGGTTTGCATAATCTTTAGCCAGACAAATCTGTTGTCAATTATATTGAGAGGACGGATACTAAGGAAGGTAAAGAAGAAAATGTCTACACTAGAATACACACAATTATAAGTTAAGTATATAGGTACCGGTAGTCCAATCACATTAAAATTTTCTCTCATTTCAATAATTAGTTGTCAATTAAACGGCAAGTCTTATTTGGGTTCTAACACTAAGTGTATGGTAAGTACTAGCGTGACCATGTAAGGGAAACTGTCAAGTGGTCAATTACATGGTCTATCAACAATTTATCTCTCCAAAGTCCTCACTTGCCTATCCGGAAAAGTGGGTCTTCACTTTCAATAAACTTAGTTTTCTAAAGCCAATTAGGTACATCTGCCTTATTTTCAAGCTGTGCTGAAAACTAGCGTCTTTACAAGTTGTTTTTTTTTTCGAAGAGTGTAGGTAGATACCTACTAACCCGATAAAGGTGCTGTTATGCTGTAGTTTCTTTCGCCATTGTTTTGGGAGATTTGGGTCTTCGATTGATTAATTGCTACAAGTTTTTTTTTTTTCGTTTTCATTCATATCTCTTCATACCTTTGAGGGGGTTTCCTGTAAAGCACATAGGGTGCTCGGTGTGAGGCAGCCTGGACAAGTCGTGTGTGAGGCCAAGGCCTCTGCATGTTTACCCCCGGTCTGAACGGCGTGGGGGATCGCAGTCTGTTGGCTGAAGACATGCGGCTGATGTACACCGCTTGTGTCAGGCTGCAGAGAGCCAGGTAGATTATGTAGACCTGGAAATAATACAAATAAGGATGTGTTTAACAATGTAACTATCTAGCAGAACTTCTGTATGAACATTGTAGTAGCTGCTGGTGCTAAGAGATCTAGAGGTCAGCTTTAAGAGTTTTCAGTCAGTAAGGAGAGACTTGCTTAAGCTAAAATAGGTTATACCTTTTCTTTTATCCAACTTAAAAAAGGAGGAGGTTATCAATTCGTCTGAATGGTTTTTTTTTTGTTTATGTTCAGCGATAATTCTGAACCACGTCGGCCGATTTTTAAGGTTCTTTTTATTGGAAAGGGGGTATCTCAGGGGCTCGGGTAGTCCCATATACTTAATTTTGGTCAAGGTCTGATGAGTAGTGTTTGAGGTAGCTCCCATAATGCGTATTTAATCTACCGCGCCTATAATGATGATATTATGATACCATTACTTGTTGATGTTACAATAATTCCATAACAAGGAATTGTTTGGAAGAGTACTCTTACGAGGTAGTGTCATTCGGAAATCACAATGGAACTCTTCAATAAAAGACAGCAAATTTGCCGTGATTGCTTCAAGATTCTTTTTAGTATTTTTTAGAAGTCGGTTGTATTTATTTGTATTTTTTTTGTGTTTTATTCAGGAAAGTCACTACAAATATATGAAACACCTAGTTCGTATGTTCTTTTGGAAAAGGAATAGACAGCATAATCAGCCCTTTCCGGGGAAAGCGTAAGGAACATGGCCAAGACATGGAATTTTCTTCGAGACAATTTAATCTTAGCATTTTGTTCGGTAGCTGTTAGAGAAACACGCCCACAATACAGTGCCACACACGTTAGTATATAAATATACGCAATTACTCAGTTACAAGCAACGAGGCGACATTCCGTATAAGTAAGGCACCAGGGAAAGATCTCCGGCGACCGGCCCGGTTATTTATACGACGTGAAAATTGTTCCCAGTAAACGTTTACTTGGTGGTAGGGTTAACGATATGGCAGCAAAATAAAAGAAATGAGAGTAAACACAAGTAGCAATTATGGTTACAGATACCTGGGCCTCGTGCGAATAAACGCGTTGCGCGTTGTAAACGTAACGTTAATACGTCGATTTTTATATTGATAATACTCATTTCACATAAGATATTTTCATAATTTAAAGAATATATTCATATCTATGGATGATACCGATTGTGCTTGTTGCAAACAATTTAACTAAAATTCTATAGAATAATATTGTATTTTCGACTTAAAAAATCGACTTATTTTCGTTTGGTTTACACCGCGCGCACGCTAGGGCCTAGGAAAATAATTATTGTGTAGGTAGGTGAGCAGAAGTGAAACTTGTTGAATTGTATAAAAAGGCCAACAAAAGGCATTAATTTTTAAAACACAAAGTTATATTCGAGACTGTTTACCTACATACCGATATATTTGTTTTGCTGTTGAAGAGGGCCCAGTCCTGTCTTAAAGAGCAACTCTTTGTTTGAGAAGTCCAATAAATACGACACGAGACATGAAGAGTTTGCTTGAACCCACCGTCTAGCTTTAGGCATCGTTAGGTATTATTTTAAATTCGAACAAGCCCGCCACACTATTACCAAACCACTGCAACTCCTGAAAGTCGGAATCAACAGTAGCAACCAGAAAAGCGCCGAGACAATGAAGGTCGATAAGGTCACAGAGAAATAATTTAACTGTCTTGGATCCCACAACCAAAAATCAGAAAAGAAGCGAAGGAGCAGGAAAAACTCAATATCTACTTCCCTCCTCATGAAAGGTACAACAGGAGACAGAACAAAACAAGGCCAATAGGCACAAAGGGACGTTTACAACTGGGATAAGCCCAGTTGCCGTACAGCACGGATAGTGTCAGGAAAATAGCAATTATACAATCAGTAGGTACGGGTATGGCGGTATATGTAAATACTATAGCGAGCTGTAGAAACTTACATCACGACAAAAGATTTTCTCAAAATCTTCCAGTTTCCCAGGCATAATAATATGCAATCACTTCACCCGTAGTTTATCAACGCGCGCGCATATCTTCGCTACGTGCACAAATGTTTGCAGTGAAACCGCCACGGCTGGATGCGCGCGAAAACGAGCGATATTTATATTTTAACATGAAACCGAAAGATTTCTTGGCTATGCATACCTCTAAGTTAAATAATTATGATGAAATAGTTATTAATGTCACTACGTTAGATATGAAACATATTTAGTTCCGTTTAGAGCGTCGGATGGGTGACCGCATTGTGGTTGAACTCCGGCTCTTGTTGTACAATAGTGTTGACTGTTTCAAAATCACAAGTCATTTATTCAAATGTTGATCTGAATCAGCACTTTTCGAACGTCGAGTTTACAAGAGACCGTCCCCCAAAACGCCCGCCCTTCGCCACTTCCTAGTGTTTTAGCTGGGAAGAAGAAGTGGCGGAACAAACTCCCCAGCAACACATCTGTCTGTTAGGTTAGAAGAACCAGGTTCTATACAATGTTGAATCACCTACCTACTTATCTTACCAACTTGCAAATTTTAGTAGTAGCTATTGTAGTAACCTGTTTCGTGACTACATCCCCCACAACAATGGCATTTTGCCCAACATTGTCGTGAAGAATGTTACTAAGTAACAGTAGTTGAACACGAAAACGGTTACCACGAATTCGGTACGTCTTCTGAACCCCCCACATAGAAATTTTTCGTCTGCTATTTAAAAAAAGTATCAGCTGTTCCATACATTTTGATTGTGCAGGTTTGGTTTCAGTTTTGTAAAATACCGCTGTTTTTTTTTTAATTATCGATGAAATATTTTTAATGTGGAGAGGGTTCAGAATGATGTACCGAATTCGTGGTAACCGTTTTCGCGTCGGTGTCCCTTCCACGCTGTTTAAGGCATGTGTATGCATGTGATTCGTAGTGTTTGATTCATGTTTTGCTCTCAATTTTCACATATTTCTTCTGACTCCCTAACAGCTAGTTACAATCTACGTAGCACGGCAAGGGATTGTGGGCTGTTTCACAAAATATTTTTACCACATAGGTAAAGCTGAAAGTTTAAGTTGATACCTTAGATGGTACCTACATATTTTTCTATCACAGCTTTTTACTTTCCATGAGCTATAGAGAGATAGGATAGAAGGGGTAATCGGCAATATGGGAATGCATAAAAGTGTGCAAATGTGAAGCAGCGCCTGTAATTCTTGATGTCGAGATAAATAAAGATTTATGATTAACTAGCGTCCCGCCCTGGCTTCGCACGGGTCCAATGCTGATACTAAATATAGGTACATATAAACCTTCGTCTTGAATCACTCTATCCATTAAAAAAAATCGCATCAAAATCCGTTGCGAAGTTTTAAAGATCTAAGCATACATAGGGACAGACAGACAGCGGGAAGCGACTTTGTTTTAAATTATGATGGCATGCAGTTTTTTACAACACAAAAGCTTGTTCAATAACCTGAAATTAACATCCATTTAACAGAACAGTGCATTCACATCTTTAATTACGGCTGGAAACTAACGGCGACATAAGGAATCCGGCAAACGTCTGAAGCGAACCAAAAAAGATCGTTATTCATCATTCTCCTAGGAAATTTCGCGCGAAACAGTCCTCAAGCGTAACATCACGCAATTTGTGATCGTCTGGACGTGTTAATTTTATTTTATTAGTTATTGCATCATTAGCGTTTTGTGTGGCTAATTTTCCTAGTTACTAAATCATTGTTTTTATTGAAGAAATAATTCGCGAACCGTTACGATGAAGACACGTTTATTTGATTGCTCTAGGAACCGAGTCGTCATTTCTGTGTATGGGATTTCCATAAGGTCTCGAACATAACTACGTATATTTAATTGATGAATAGAATTTAGATACACTTTACTGAGTTGCAAGAAAAAACAAATTTTTTGTATGGGTTTTATAATTTATACAGGATGTAAAAATACCCATCTTTTAGAAGTCAACCAAGCACATCAAACAAGTAACACTGCGCAACAATTATTGCTGCACGATTTACGGTAGCGCCCAAAACATTGTGGCGATGGACGCATTGAACAGTACAGGGGTCATGGAGGTATTTAAAGTCATTTTTTTTAAATGTCCGAAAAAGTTAGAACTTTGATCTTCAATAGCTCAGCAACTAGAAGGATCAAGGACAAAAATATGATCGCAATGACGGGAAGAAAACGTGTCTCTCGGCTTCGTATGGGTGTTTTAAAACCCGTTATGGGTCTTTGCCGGTTATATAACCTCCGTGAAAAATGTCTGGTAAAAGTACCTTTACAATTAATCAACAGTAAAAAAAAAATTGGTCCTCTAAATATAATCGAAGCTAAATGCAATCGCATTCTACAGAAGTCCACTACGAATTATGGACCTCTTTCTTTTGAACCGTTAGTTGTATAGGAAACAAGGTACCTAAGTACCTACCCTCTTATAAGACCGGTCATAGCTACATTGTTGCAACCTTGGAACACGAGTCTATAAATATAGGTACGGGGAAGGGCATAAAGGTGGCTGGTTTAGCCGCTAGATATATTTTATAACGGCATTCCGAAAGCAATGTTACAATGCGCAACGTTAGAAATGGACATTCATTATGAAAACGACGCAAATGACAAAAACAATCCCAGAGGAAACAAGAAAACCTTTGGAAAATAAAAGAAGAATTCGTTTTTCGTCCCAACAATTACGTACATGCCTCACGCCCATTACTCACGCCCTTTTCCTATGGAGGCAGGCAGAAACCACAGAACGCCACCTGCTAAGATCCTTACATAGTCCTTTTGGCTCGTCCACGTTCATAAATCTTAAGTTTAATGTTTTAACGTTTGTAGTTTGGTTATTGTCGTTTACTAAAAGAGATTGTCTGGATCCTCATTTGTTGACACTTTTGAGCATAGCCTAAGATCTCGGTCCTTAATGTTTTTGTTCGATAAACACAATTCTGCCAGCTTTTAAATTGAATTCAAAAATGTAAGAAGAGGTTCAAAGTCGTAACATCACAGCATCACCACTCCCCCAAGATCAAAGACGTGACCTTTAGGTCGTGGTTGACACCAGCCTTCCTATAACGCCCCCACTTCTGGGACACAAGTTCCTCTGAGCAAGAGGAAGTTGGCCTTCAAACACCACGGGTTGGCAGGTTTAGCATGCCTTTGGTATTTTGGATTCAGGACTTGCCGCATACCTCACGATATTTTCCTTCCTATCTTTTCAGACGATGAACATCAATCATGTCTCAAATGCCACGACCTCAAGGAAATGCTAGTTTACCAGCTTCCTATCATTATCTTAACATAATGCAAGGTTGTGACTTTCCCAATCTATCATTTTGTTCCGATACTTTCTCGATAATGGGCAAATAGCACGTTTCTGAGGTAAATCAATGAGATTTAAGTCTTGGCGTGTTAGGACCACTATCGCAAGGTTTTTCCTTCCTAAACTTTATAAGTTTTATGCTAAGTTTTTATGTTGGGCCGAGTCACTAAGGCACTAACACTTGTATCCAGTCAAGTTACAATAATTACTTGAGTTTAAGTAAATACTGATGCAACCATTGTTATGGAATAGACAAGAATTTGAATGAAGTAAAAACCGTCAAAAACAAACAATCCATTTATTTTCAGGTAACAAAGACCCATAGATAAATACCTTAACCTAAATATACATACTACATATAATATTTGTGTTAGTATAAGAAACTTAAAACTATGTTAGTAACACTTCACTAGCACGAAAAAAACGAAAGCACGAAAGCTAAGGATTCTTACTTCTGACAGTTCTAACTTCAAGCAATTACTAAACTACAGAATAGAAAAATCGTATCACAAGTTATTACTTTTACTCAAGTAGGTAATCACTTTGACTTGTTCATAGATACGGGTGTAAAATAATTCTCCATTTTACTGCAACAAGTAGGTACTAAGATAATTACGAGAGCTCCTGCAGTGAGGTGCAGTGACGTGCAGTAAATAAAGCAGAACGATAACGGTGTGCAGTATGCTGTGTCCACACTCTAATAGCCACGAGGCCGCTATACATGGAGAAAAGTAGCCGCGAATGTTATCATTAAGTTGTATGCTTGTGTCAGTTAGAATATGGGAGGAGACTAATGAAATAATGCTGGACATGAGAAGCATCGTCGGATGTGACTCTCTGTATTTGTACATCCTACCTTATGCTCAGAAACATAAGGTCATATGTACAAAATATAATACTTTATGCTTCTGTGGTCGAGAATGTAGGAGGCGTTGTAGAAATTATGAATTTTTGCAGCTTTTGCATTTTCATTACGAAGCATGATCTGCTACTATTTTCTATCGCAGTTACGGGATCGTTTTCAACTTTTAAAATTAGTTGTTTATAAATGTAACATTACTCTGCATTACAATTTCTTGACTTTTAAGCACATTGTACCAAGTTATGGCGTTGCAGGAGGTCCTGAAAATAATCTATCTAAAATCGATTCCTAAATCAATATCGAGTCAGGCAGGATAAGAACGTTTATCGAAAACATGACAAAATTAATTTAGAACAACTGCTGCATAGCAAGACTATCTGTGGGTTTATGAGTAGGTAACACGACTATCGTACGAAATACCACAGCGAAGACGTTACTTCCTGAGAATAAATGCAATAAATTTCTGCTTAGGTTTGATATTTATTTTGAAAATAATTAGTTTGAGAGAAGCTCGTTAATCACGATAAAACTTGAGAGACTACAGTAAAGTGGTATTTTAATGGTTATTACAACTAATAGGTTATTAAATTAATTTGCCGAGAAACAGGTAATTTATGTCAACATTACTTGTGGGAGCGATAACATCATTTATCTTGGCTTTCCCTCGATTAAGTTTTTAAGCTCATGCGCGGTTATGTGATTATCTTATATCCTCTAGGTCAGCGATATCTGCTTGGGGACTCCAAGTACTTTGATAGGTACCTTCCTGCTTATTTTTGTAAGCTTTTAGCTTTTCGGCTTTGGTCTTAGGAGGCTTGTACAAAAGAGCAAAGAGTTTAGATGAGCCTTTTCATTAAAATAAAATTCAACCTTCTTTTGTTTCTATTTTCTAGATCCTGTAATATTAAAATAGTAATTTTTGTATACTTGTACGAGTAACCACATTCTCGAAAACGGCCCTAACGATTTCAATGACAGTTGCAATATAGTGGTTTACGGAGGCGTTTAATCGATGCAGCTAGGTCTCACATCTGGGAAAATTCGTTTTCTCTATTTTCACCCGAGCAGAGCTCGGTCGCCCGGGTACTTTAATTTAAATTGTAACCTCCGTGTTGTACAGGGTTGGATTAGCATAACTTTAAGCTCTCCCTGGTCAGTCACCCCCAAAGCACCCTCTTTCTGATTGGGTAATATACCTAATTATACATATAACCTTATTAGGGCATTGGTTATTCTCACACAACTTACTGTTCGTGATAACACAAAGTATTAAAGTACCTACTAAGCGCAAAAGCGGTATCTAAGTATTATGCCATCGAGTAGCTTTAAAAAGTACGCATCTAATGAACTAAGCCTTTTAGCGCTATGTTGTTCAAAACGTTTGAAACAAAACCTTAAGAAAGATTTCCCTACCTCAGCATAAACCCTCAGTACCCTCAGTATACCTCAGTATAGTTTTATGGTAAACCATAAAACTATTTTTACATAACTTCCATCATCTCGAAACTCGCTTTCATTAAGATACCGCTTTTGCGTTTAGATGGGGAGAATTATACCTTTAAATAACAAAAGTAAAAGCGACAAAGAAGCAATAATGTTCAGTTTGAATGCACGGATGACACCCGACATCGGCAGCCATTGACGACTGTCATTACCGGCCAGTGTGAAATCTAGACTGGTTAGTCTACTAGTAGTACCACTTCTTTCTAACGCTACTTATGTATGTACTTATGTGTTAAATTGTAAGGCATACGAGCACATTACTGCTATCATATACCTACTTGCTAGTAACTAACTGAAGAGAAACATAGCGAAATGGTGAAAAAGAGAGACGCATGGGCGGTATTTGTTCGGGGTAGCGCTTAAATTCCCACATGGAGATGCATTAGTGAAACAAGCTTACAGTAAAAAAACAAGCATTGAAATATAGGTGTGATGTCATTTTTTTTTTCGTATTCTTCAGCAAATGCTTTTAATTGATACCCAATTACCCAAATTAAGTGGGTGCATAAAAATAACAAGTCCGCCATCTTTGGGAGTCCGCCATATTAGATTTAGAATTACGTCACTTAGCTAACCATGCATTGTCATCCAAACTAAACGAGCTATGCAAAATTTCAGTTCAATCAGTTGAGGAAAACTATTTTAAAATTCGTTTGCAAGAATTGACCTAAAAAGCCTGTAAAAAAATAAAAGCCTGTAAAAATTATAAACGTTGATTCAGGATAGCAAACGTATTTCAATGATTCCTAGGGTACGGTCCGAGGACTTAGAAAGTGATTCTATCAGCTCTGACGATAATGGTAAACTTCAAAATATATTTGATTGCCATAAATAAACTGCCGAAGAGCTTCGTATCAATCTTGTTGAAGATCAATGTAGAAATTCGAATCGCTTTGAAAGCGTTTGCCATATCACCAGGCCTTTAGTGAACTGGGAGATAAGTACCTACCTACAAATACAATAGGCAAAGGACACCGTTAAATTACCGTAATGGCTAACAGTTGGTGCATTTCTGGAAGCCTATTGAAATGTTTTGCTGTCAAATCTCAAGTCAGTGTTTAACTTACTGTAATAATTTTAGTTTAAACAGTTTACATGAATTTGACTGCGTGTTAGTAAGTTCGATGCTTTGCAAAACTGACTGTCTACTTGACTGCAACTCTTTCAATCCTTAACAGCCGAGCGGATTTCGATGAAATTTAGCAGACAGGTAAACCATGACCTGAGCTAGATTTCCGGAATAAATGGTAAACTACGTAGTTTGTTGTTTATTCCGGGCCTACATTCCCGTGGGATAATTTTAGAACTTTACGCGGACGATGCCGCGGGTAAAAACTTGTGGTACTTAGGTAGTTAAAAGAAACATGCTTTTAACCCGCGTCGACTACGGTAAATTCACGCCAGAATAAGCGCCTGCGCCGATTCGTATCACGATAAACATACTAGGCACGCACTTCAAGGCCACAAGCCGGCCTTGGTAATGAACCTGTCGATCTCGCTATCAGAGATAAGTATGCTAATACAATTTCTCCTGTTCAGATATACATTGCGTTGTAATTGATCGATTATAATGCTGTGCTTGTAAGCAGAGTCTTGTCTGAAATCCCTGTTGTTGGGAAAACTGTGAAATTGATTGGTGTTAAATAGATACGGTAGGTAGGTGTATATATAATAGGAACGGTAAGAATATCTGTTTATAATATAATTTTTCACCAGCGCTATTGAATGCGAAATAATTTTCTTCATACTTTTAAATTCAATGTTTCAAAAGTTTAATGGGAATTGTTAACATAGAAGTAATGAAGCGATGTGTTTTAATTCCTACTGACATTTACGTATATCTATTTAGTATTGTTACCATAAAAGAGTCAAAACTGGAGAAATCTAATAAATAAACTTCATTTGCAAAGCTAAAGTAAAATGTAGTGGCAAATCAAAGCATGCCTCTTAATAATAATGGGTGATTCTGAGCTTTAAAATCTAAAGGAATGAGTTAGGAACTCCTTGTTAACCAACCTAAGATTTTTATAAACTAGAAAACTAAAGCTAAGTATTTAAGTATTGAAAACAAACCTTCATATTATCAAAGATTTTCACAAAGTCACACAAAACACTTCGTCCAAGCACTAACCGATGCAATTACAGTCACAATATCGTTTACACTAAAACAAAAACACGGTTTTTCAACTAGCAACACTGGAATTAATTGGTATAACAGTAACAACAGCTCACTGGACTGCTGTAAGCTGGTTGTGGAACGCGAAATAGGTCACCGCTAGTCTTTATACCAACCCCCACTTGCGATTACTTCGGCTTGCTATCTTGAACAGTTAGTAAAACATAGTCGTAGTAAATTACTAGTTACTTTACTTCCTCTATCTGGGGGGTTTTGGGGGCTTGTAAGAAATGTTTACTTCGCAGAATTATTTAACTTCGCAATAGACTTTTCGTGATTCAAAGGGTCCTTTGACAATCAACAGGTTGAAGTATCCAAAGATACAGAAAATTATATAAAAATCTTATTGTATGTGAGATAAAAAAAATATAATTATAAAAGATAGTTTAATTAATCAAGGACCACGCTACCGCATTAGGATTTTCCTGTATTGTTTGCTATAAATAAATAATACAACCTGTAGAATTCATTTTCATTTTCTGTATATTGTCTGTACATATTTAATTGATAATTTATAGAATACCACTTAAATATCTAAGCAAACTATAACATGAAGTCGGTTGTAGAGACAAGCGTCTTCAAACAGTCACAGAGTGGTGGCCGCGTTTTTCTAAACGCCCCGCAACGAATTTGGACGCTATTTTCACCATCACTTCGAGAACTTATTCCGATACGTTTTTATACTCTACCTTGTACTATTATGTATTCCGTGGTTCTACACATTAAGATTTACTTGCATATACAATAAATCTCAATACTTTTAAGTCTTAAAACCACGTGAAGCAGGGGCGGTCCACTTGTAAAATTATACAGTGTAATTAATTAGATTTTCTGTATAAAATATAGATTATTCAGATAAATAATGAACATAAAATCAGATATAATAGTTATGGTTATAATTGATCTTACTATACGGTAATAGTAAGATCCATTTGACTATATACCAAATCTGTATGACTGTTTGTATGACTATGTAATCTGTGTGACTGTGTAGCTGTACAGCCCTAATTAATTTAAAAAGATAGACATGCACTTTATGAAAACAATTTAAAAAAATCTCCGATTAATAATTATAAATTAATCGTTCCTCGTCTCTATTTTTTATTTTTATAAATGACATATCGATTTCAGTCATGCTATTAAACGGCGTGTGTAATAAACACTTTGTGTCAAATTAAACAAGATTATTATCAGCAGGCGATATGACGATAACGCGACAATCGACGCTTTATTAAGATTTTGTGATTTCATTCTTAAATAAAAAAATAAAAATACGGAGATACTAACGATGTACAGTAAAATAAAAGTATATTAGCCAAGTATTAGCAAATTATATCATCCATGTATTAGAGAGCGCGTTTTTCATCGGCGCGCGAGTCAGCGACTCTTGCGCACGCCAACTGGAAATCGTCGCCGATGACCGGTGACAGCGACGCAGTATTTTCACACTAGTTTTTACTTTTGTTGCGAATAGGTTGTTCAGGTTTATGTACAACTCTTTAGTGGAGGTGGGTGGGCAGAGGTGCAAGTTTGAAGCCTATGATGGTGGAGTAAAGATGTTTTAACTGTCTGTAAGAGCAAATAGAGTTTTGAGTTCTGTTCAAAAACGCATCCTGTATGCATAAAAATACCGTAATGCCTCGCCTCTAAAATGGAGGAGAAAGCCGTCGTATAGACTGTGATCAGAAAATACATAGTTTGACAATCTCGAAAATATATGTATTTAGTTTGTTGTTGTTTTTTATAGTTATAATCGAATCTCAGTGAGATCAATACCTAGGTACTTACACGCACAAACTTTGCTCTTCACATCCTTTTTATTTGGTTTGACGGTAGGTACTCCTGTTTCGAATACCCTTCCACATTGGTATGTCTTCATCATCTGTCTAGCTTTTTCCCATACTATGTCAGGTTCGGCTTCCAGTCTAATCGGATTCAGCTGAATATCAGTGTTTTACATGGAGCGACATCCTATCTGACCTCCAGAATCGAGTAACTGGGTAATACGATATCCCCTAGTAAGACTGGTTGACAGCCTCTGGGCTTCTGACTACTCGTAACGACTGTCATATACAAATGACAGCCGGGACCAACGGCTGAACATCCTTTCCGAGGCACGGAGGAAACTCGGTATGTAATGATGATCACTCATCCACGGATCAACCTAGGCAAATACTGTTTAAACTTAGAGATCGACACGTGCGGTTTTATCAGTTAGTCACGAACTCCTGTCACACACGTCCCGTTAATGAGGAGAAATTTATATTCCTCTGCTTTAAACCACCCACCTGCAGAGTGACAGTGGAGGATCGGTTTTATTAATTGTTTTTAAATACATGGAGCGAGTTACCGAATCCCATTTGTTGTGTGAAGAATGGAAAAACGCATATTCGCACTAGTCGTATAAGGAACTGTTATAAACCACTAGTGCATTAAATGCTTCCCTTTGCCAGATGACAGTTACAACTTCCGCGCAGCTGGAAAAGTTATTTGATGGTAATGATTCGTGGCAGTGTTCGGAGTGGGAACCCGTCTACTGCTTGCGAACCGCCTTAGAGCCTGCGAGAGCACTCGTTTGAAATTATTTTTTGCATAGCTTTAAATAATTTATTGCTCTAAGGTATAGCTTCCGATATTTCTTTAATAACTAGCAAGCTAGGATAGGTAGGAATCTTTTGCTGCCTATTTGGGCATTCTGGTGAAAGGTAAATAAATTCAAACATCACAGTTTCAATGACTAGCAAAATAAAAAAATCTTTCATTTATGGTACAGAATCATCAAATCCACAATTTCGCTCATGGTTGTTACTACACATATTTTTACTCTGCATATTTTACAGGAATTTAAGCATATTTCTTTGCAATTTGTACTCGTTTCTTTCCGCAAACTGTAAATTGAACTTAAGGTCACCAACCTAGGGACTTTAATTGCTGCTCCTGCACCTTAATCATTCTGAAAGTGAGCGTAATGAAGCTCGACGCACTAGGAAGGCAAATGCTCAGCCTTATGTAAACTTACGGTGTTTTATTTCGTTTCATGCTGTTTCTCTTCCGTCATTACTATTTCAATACACTTTCTCGAAAAATAGCTCTTATCGCACTATGATTAGATTCAACATGCAATGTATTTCACACTCGTGGATTTTTTTTAAATAAATTATTCTTTTAAAATGGACTTTGACAAAATTTTGCGACTAACAGTAGCAATTTTGTTGAAGTGCCTAGTGGTTTTCCAGGTGATGATAATACTATTGTTTCGTTAAGTAATATTTTTTTCTGCCCGATCCCATAGAATTAGTACATCAGTAATAGATTGTAGCGTACAGTAGAACCACACTCACACTATTTTTAACCGACTTCAAAAAGGAGGAGGTTCTCAATTCGTCGGAACCTTTTTTTTAATTTTTTTATGTATGTTCCCCGATTACTCGAAGATGGCTGGACCGATTTGGATTTTTTTTTTGTTTGAAAGGATATACTTTCCAGGTGGTCCCATGATTATCAAGTCAGGATTTGATGGTGGGATCCTGGAGAAATAGAGAGAATTCTTTAAATTTTATAGGCACACTTGAAGCGATTTGGGTAGTTTTTGGAAGAGTACTTTCTCGGAGTGGTCCCATTTCAATTTGGTGAAGATCTGATGAAGAACTTCGGAGATAGGCAACGGAATTCCTCAGTAAATGATAGCAAATGCACTGGGATTGCTGAAATCTCATGTCTGTTTATTGTTTACACCAGTTCATAACATAACATCGCCCCTGGATGCTCTGAGGGGGTACGCAGATGTGTACGGTACACCCAAATCTCGACAGGTATGATGCTAAGTTCCATTGTAATGGGGATAAGCCTTGCCTATTACCTACCATGACATGTATTTTTATCAATGTAAAATAAATGCATGGCAAATACAGGATATTACAACTAAAAATGGAAAAATAAAAAACTTTTTTGCAAAAAAATAAAACCGACTTCAAAAACACAAAAAAGTGAAAAATAACTTTAGCTTCAATAAAACAAAAGTCACCGACTTCTGAAGCTAAAGTTATTTTTCACTTTTTTGTGTTTTTGAAGTCGGTTTTATTTTTTAAGGCTCAAAATGAACCTCTGAATAATTTTATTACCTCAACACACTGACACATTTTCTTTGATCCATGCAAAAAAACTTTTATCACTGAGGCTCCTTTTTTCTGCCTCTGGATTGTCACTCCTATTGGATTTTTGCATGATCGACCGATATTAACAGAGGCTAAAATAAATTAGGAGCCCTTTGCCCCGAGGCCTTAATAGGCATATATATCCTATCATGCATTGGTTGTAAAAAAAGGAGCATGTGGTCATTTTGATGCTCGCTTTGCTCGATCTATCAGACTACTTTCTCTCTTGAATCTTATCTTTGTCTATAAGTCGCCCATGTCCAACTCCTATATGAAGTGTTAAAAATTTATCGAGATCGCTACGCTCGCTCTTCTTGGTTTTTGACTTGGTCTGTAATTCGACCAAGTAGGTAACTCCTGTACGAAGGATCGAAACAATTGTAACCTGTCCAAGAAAGTGTTTTAAAAATTTTGAGCTCGCTTCGCTCACTCTTGCAACCTTAAGGTTTTTTTTTAAGATCGTCTCCCTGAATTAATTAAGCGACAGACAATTTCTGAATAAATGACTAAAACTCGAACTCGACAAAATTAGTAACTTCTACTTCTATATGAAGAAGTATAGAAAACCGAGGTACTAACATTTTTGAGGTGGCTATTGCATTTTAAATTCGTAGCAGAACTTCAGCTGAATCCGTAATTAGTATATTTATCCCTTAAAAATCTGTTTTTTATTTCTCATCCTGCTGCCCCCCCTTCCTAGCTCAAAAGCTTTCGACGCCCTTGCCTATTATGATTCTGCTGAAGCGGCCATTTTAGGCCCACTGTTGTTTGTTCACGTTCACAGTTCACGAACTGATGGCCAGTACTGAAAATGCCAAACCTGTTGCCTTTCGGTCCGATTCAGTTAAGGTTGCCTTCAAAACGCTAAGAAGAATATACTCACTATCTCAATGTCAATAACCATTGGTATAGCTATTTGTCCTTTGTGAGTAGGCGTTTATAGTCAGTCCATAGCTAGCGCCTTCAAGCAGATGATGAGCAAAAGTGTGCTTCGTTGTTTTGCTTTAACTACATTTGTTTTTTTTTCAAGAAACTTCATCGCTTCCATATGATTTTGCTACATTTGTAGTTTTTTCTTAAAGGTCGTCAAATCGTTAATTTATGAAAAGAATAATGATTCTAACCCTAATAATGATCCTAATATTCCTCTCTCTGGAGCCCTGACCGCCGGTAGCTTGGACCCTGTTCCCGATACCGGTGGGCTACTATTTTTATATTTTTAAATGTTTTATTTTTTTTGTAAGAAATATTTAAAAATGTAACAATAAGAAGAAAAAATGAATAAAGAAAATAATCCTAATATATAATAATATAAACAACTGGCTGACTCGCGCAACTACGTCTGCGTAACATTTTTGATTGATGCTCCGCTCCTATTGGTCGTAGCGTGATATTATATAGCCTATAGCCTTCCTCGATAAATGGGCTATCCAACACTAAAATAATTTTTCAATTCGAACCAGCAGTTCCTGAGATTAGCGCGTTCACCCAAACTAACTCTTCAGCTTTATAATATTAGTATAGATAGTATAGATATATGTAGATTAAACACATCATTGTGGAACTTTTTGGCTATCATGACCTAGCTATTTATTGTATAGGCAGGTCAGGTTGAATAACATTCTACCCCTTATTGAGAAACGTTGCTTAAAGTTAAGGGTCTATAGTAGGTCAGATGGCTTAGCATGATCCTCCGTTATGCCGAAAATACTGCAGCATTAATTTTGAAATAAATATACGGCAAAGTTGAGGATTAATGCTAGGTCCTATGTTTGACGAAAACACGATTCCATAAAATTTTCTCGATAGAAAAAAATTCCAAAGTTACCTCCAAACCGAACGATAAACCGCTGGTATTCAAAAAATACATAAAATTAGATCATGAAACTTGGCATACTAACTGAACTACCTATAAAGCAGGTCTTATGTTTGTTATTTTTTTTAAATTCCTGTTATTTTCAGCTTAAAAAGAAAATACCTAAACTATCGGCGTCTTGAAGTTGGTTCTCTGCCGCCCGCCACCCGCGCTCAGTCTCGCTTCGGCTTTCGAACGGGAGAGCTGTGCCGCTTGCGCTCAGAACACACATTACGCAACAATACGACGTAAAATTAAAATTTATGTACTTAGGTTTATAGTGTGGCGCAATGGGAAATAACGGTTGGCGTAAAGAAGCAGGCAAACATAAATATGATAAACTTAATTAAATAAGTATCTATTCACCTATCTACTATTTATATACAAACATATAGGTAGACAGCATACGACACGTTTGGTGCAGTGGCTAAGCGATTGGCTGCTGCGCTACGAGTCGCAGGTGTTTCTGCATGTGAAGATTTGTGTTTGTAAGTTTCAATCACAAATGCATCGTCCACGATTCAGGAGAAATCCAGTGTGGGGCAACTTTTATAAAAAATAAAAAGATAAAAATTACCTATATAGTTTTGTTTTTGTTTTGACAATATATGTATATTACAACAAAATATAGGTATCTACAGTAAGTACTTAGTAATTGTTTTTTATAATGTTGTCCCACTCCAGGATTTCTCCTGAATCGGAGACGGTGCGATTACAAACACAAATCTTCACAACTATCGTTAGGCTATAAAAATATTTCTTCCGTGCGGGAATCGAACCCGCGACCCGCAGTGCAGCAGCCAAGCGCTTAGAAATACCTAATAAAAATATAGGTATGTTCGGAAAGTACCTACCTATCTAACTACAAGAAACAAAACTGTAACTTACTTATCCGACTGTAGTGCTACCTACCACATACATAAAATGTATGAACTTACTGACGTACCTTGGTAGTTTAGCTAAATAATTATAATGTATCTTTCTAGAAGACGTCGATTACACAGTACTGAAAACGATGGTGATAAAGATGATGTTCCGGTAAATTCGTCAGTATCTTCTACCTACCTAAAAATGTAACTGATCTGTTATTCGTACCCACGGCTACATAATTATCAAACTATACATTTCCAGTATAAGCTGATCTCACATTGTATAGGCATTCCGTACAATGAGAGGTCAGCTTATACTGGAAAAGTATAGCTTCATATGTAGTAGCACACATCCGCATTTCTTAAAACAGAACGTACTACACGATCAATTATAAACCTTATCCCATCAATCACAGCGTGTATTATACCATGCACCGTACAACTTACCCACACAAAAACATCGGTTGCTATCGTTGTGCTGTGCAAAAGCAATTTATTTTACATATACGCTAGTGATTGACTAAATCGGAAATTTATCGAATCTTACGTTTATTATTGTACAAAAAAAGATTGGGTCCTCAAAATAAAATAAATAATAAACTGCATGTCCAGAAAATATTATAATAAAAATAAACAATATGTAGCTAAAAAAAATATTATTAAGTAAATTAACACAATCAAAAATCCGGTTACGTTGGTTTAAGCTGTCATAGCGTATTGAAATTGAAACAGTAGGTATTGTTGAACCCTGCTATGGTGTTTACTCACTGACCTGTAAAGTGGAAGTATTTGTGCAGCACTTGCCGCTTTGACTGGGGTGGCACATTTTGTCAAATAGTGTACTCTTAAATTCATATATTTTTCCATGACAGATTTGATAAGAAATAATTTATGTCATTATTCAATGGGAACTGCTCAAATTGGTAAAACGTAATATTATCAAAGAGATCTAATCCTATCGATCGATCGATAGCCTACGTTAGTCGATCTGCACAAGCACATCACTAACTTGCTGCATGACGCCACGGCTGCGATGCATCCACTTAATAAAGTATCGTTTTGTGATGTTTACATTGCTTGTCCAGTCACTTAGCGGCAAACTTAGGTAGTGGTTAAGGGGCAATGTATTTGTTGCAAAAATAGTACAGTCGCTGTGATATTTGAAAACAAAAATAACATAGTAAGAGCAAGAAATATTTTACGATTTGTTGTTTTTCATGATTTTAAAGACAAATATAGTAAAATACTTGTACTAACACATGGTAAGTGATTCCATTTTGACGTTAGTAGGTACATTGAAACTAAATTTGCGATGTACAATTTTATGTTCATATAATGACAAGTTAATATTAAATTATGATTGATAATTTTATTAAGTACTTAGTACTCGTCCGATAATAGTGTAGTTTACTCTAACAAAATCGCTTCGACTTCGTGTGCCCGCGCGCGTCACCGCGAGCTGTGTGCGATCGCGCCGATCGCGATAAAAGAGTGAGGTGGCGCGGTGAAGTGGGGGCCAAATTAGAATTTGAGCTGAGGTTATATAGACTCTTAAATAATGTTAAGCGTCTGCTTAACCATATACATATTTTTGACAATTCCTATTATTATTAAATGAGCAATATTTGTAATCACATTCTTAAAAACGTCTGTAACAATTTCGATGAAAGTTGCAATATAGGGGTACCCCGTAAGGGGGCGAAAAATCGATCTAGCTAGGTCTCATATCGGAGAAAATTGTTTGATATATAAAAATTGCAGTGCCCTTATAGGATCCATGTCTTAATACTGTGTCATGAAATTTTAATGCATGTCTACTAACCAGTGTTTTACATGTTAGCAAATAAATCATATTGGTTTTCTTCATTTTCACCCTCGACTTCGAGCTCGGTCGCCCAGGTACATCACTTAAACGGCGATTAGGTTAAAGTAAAACGACGTTTAACGTCAGTAGGTATCTACCTACCGAAGTCACGTCTCAAGCAGTTAATCGTGAATTCAATCTGCGACGAAAAGGAAGTCAGCCGCGGCGGCGCTGAATTAATTATTCGTGATCATGGTTAATTTCCTCCATCAAACCGGATGACCAGGTTCTATCTGAGCAACGATCGCGGTGTCAGCACGCGACCAATTAGCCGTTGTTCCTGGAAGGTATTGATAGCTATCTACGGGGGCTATCCATAAATTACGTCACACGTTAAGGGGGTCGACGAAGTGTGACATTGTGTGACAAGGGGTAGGTGGGTCCTAAATTTCGTGACGTCACATTTTAAAAATCTAAGTATTCAAAATCTTTTGAACTATTAACGAAAAACTTGAAAGTATTTCCAACTCCATCTGTAAGAACATGAAAAATTGCAAATTATGTGACGTCAGACTAGGGAGGGGGACTCCCACAAATGTGACCACCTGTGACAAGGACGGGGGGGTCAAATAATCATGAAATTCGTGTGACGTAATTTATGGATGGCCCCTAGTTATTAATAAATAATTTAAGTAGGAATTAGAACATGCGCGTGAAGATCGCGATGGATAGCCTAGATAGCTGCTAGATAGCTGCGTGGCTAAATAATAACAGCCGCTTGGATCAATCTTTAGGTTAAGCCGCGCTTGCATCTAATTTGACCCATTACATACCGAGTTTCCTCCGTGCCTCGAAAAGCACATTAAGCCGTTGGTCCCCGCTGTCATTTCTAGATCTTTGACAGGTACTCAGCGCCGCAAGTCAAACTACCAGTCTTACCAAGGGGTATTACTTAGTAGGTACCTACTAACTGGGTTGTGGAGGTCAGATAGGCAGTCGCTACAGGTAGTCAATGGCCCGAAAGTCTGACAACCAGTCTTACCAAGGGGTATTACACAGTTCCTACTAAGTGGGTTGTGGAGGTCAGATAGGTGGTCGCTTCATGTAAAATACTGGTATTCATCTGCATTCGGTTAGACTGCAAGCCGAACCCAACATAGTTGGGAAAAGGCTATTCAGGCAGATGAGTTGTAGCCGCTGACTTACATGTACGAATTCCTGTGTCTAAGCAACACATTCGACTATAAGCTTTCTTCCAGGCGTTTTGTATTTTGTCGACATCATTCATCATTAAGAGCGTGTTAGCATTTTACAAACGTAAATCGCGATCTTGGGAGATTTTGAAGTGATTTTAGTCACATAATTTATTGTTTTAGCTTCTTTTGACTTCAAACATCGTAATTATCATAGATTTTTGTTTAAATTCTATTAACAAAAACTCGTTCAAATTGGATTATTGACTATGAAAATAGCGGATTTCGAAGGTGCGATTTCCAGATGACGCGCGAGGGTACAACTTTGAAGTAATCTTACACCAAATATTATTACTAAGTAAGAAGGTAAAAAGGTATTCATACGAAGAGGCATACCCTGAAATTTAAAATGCATTGAGAAAAAATCGATTTTTAATTCATGAACTTGTAGTTTTATCACGTCAAAAAAAATAAAAAATCGAGAAATCGACCACAAAAAAACACGTCATATCTCATAATCTAAAAGTCATTTGGCAACACAAATAATTTTATATGTAAGAAGAAACATTGCACCATAAATGTGTAAAAAAGAAAAAATATATGTCTTCAATCATTTATGAAAATAATTTTTCAAAGTAAGTATAAAATCGGTTGAATCTTACGGCCTAAATCAGTCGCGCTCTGGCGCTCGTCGACGTAGGACCTATGTCGGTTTACCTCCCGCCGCTGCGCAAGCGCCACGCGTGATATATACGTAAATTATAGTGCGACCAAATATTTTTGATCCGTAAGTATTATTTATTTTATTTGTGAATCTGAATGAGGTTCTTCATTTAAGTAATATTTTAATAATTAGGTAAAGTGGAACTATGTACTTAAAACTATTTTCTCTACAAACTTGTTATTATTTTACTTACAGAACATGGGTAGAATAAACAAAACATATTACTTTGGATCAAAGAAATCTGTTAAGGCACGAAAAAGTAAAATGATTAATAATTTGCAGAAGGCAAGAGAAGCTGCGTAAGTACTTATTTAATTTTTTAACAGGGGGTCAATACATTTGTGTAAATTATTGTTTTTCTACCAACACAACACTCGTAGTCAGGTAAATGGCAAATCCACTAGCGGTGACCCATCAACCGTAACCGTTTCTTTTGAACACACTTATATGTATAACCTTCACTTCTAACTATGAAAGCAAATCTTAGAAGTAAAATTTGACCCACTTCCCGGTTTTCTATTAAATTGAAATGTTGCGTACTTACATGTAAGAATTAAAGTGTGATTAGTTTTTTAAACTATACAAAATTATTTAAAATGTATGACTATTACTGATTAAATTACTTACTAATAGTTAAATTAAATTACTTATTAATAACTAACTTAATAATTTTCTATGTTTTTCTTTCAGATCAAAATTAAGAGCATCTTTGGTAAATAATATAATCCCCGATGCATCCTCAACTGTAACTTCTGTCTTCCTTCCTACTGTATAACCAGTAAATTTAACTTCTGGCTCATCCAAAAATGTAGCTTCCGACTCGTTCCCAACTTTTGACTCATCCACGGATATAAGAGAAGAATCTGATATCACTTATCATCAAATATCGTAAGTTGAAACTAGTTGTTTTTATTCTAGTAGATGAACTTTTGTTTTGTTTTATTTTCTTTAATATCAGCAATTTTATTTGTAGGACTGAAAACATGGACCTTGGTTTAATTGAAGGACGAAACCCAAACGTGAGTTTTGATTTACCCAGAAAAACACCTAGTACCAATAACCTCAATAATTAAACATCGTTAGTAGAAAATTGTTATTATTATTTCAGTGATTTCAGTACAGATATTTCAGTGCGTTTGTTTGCTGTGTGGCTGTCAATTTAACATAAAAGTCTTCAAAGTTTTCAGAGATGATAATTTCTGGGGAGAGAAGATGGCTCCACGATTAACAACATTTTATTTTGATTGTGTTCTCCTAGCAATTATAGATCCAAGGTAAAGTCGAGCGATGCCCATTAGACAAATAGTTTTAAAAACTTCAATTAAGTAGGTACTTATAAAAATAAACAAATAAAATGAGTTTATTTGTATTATAAGTAGCTACATAATGTTATTTTCTTCATCCATATTTGTATAAATTTAATTAAAATACACTAATAATCTATTGTGGACAGTCTTTTTATTTTCTCCGAAAACTTTTAGCTTTTTACTTCAATAAAATATAGGTACGCGGTACGCCATTGCTACAGATCAAGACCGTTTAGTCGTCGCAGCGTCGCAACTGTGTGCCGTACATGAGGAAAAACGCACACTAAGCGGCGTCGAGCGATAAAAACCTAAAACCCGAGCGCGTAGATTTGGAACAACGCTCTTAATTTGTTTGTCTCACAGACACAGATATACCTCGATAACGCAAGTATCATGATCCGTATGAAAATCAAGCCTGTCATTTTTTGACTACCCACTATAACGTCATAAGCACTAGTTTAGTTACAATACAAACAAGTTACTATACACAATGGACTACGTTTTTGTTATTTAAATGTCTAGAATTAAGTTTTTGAGTTGTAACGTTGTTGTTTTAAATAATCTAGCTTGCTGCGACAGTAGCCACGCTAAGTATAAATGCTTAAGCCAGGCACGCGAAGTACGTTCTTTTGCGTTATCTAGGTACTTAGGTATATTTATGTCTGTGGTTTATCTAGTCCCGATCGTCCAGGTGCAAGTAATATATCGCAATAAGACTTCCAAATGGCTGTTCTAAAGTTGAGGTTTGAACTCAAGTTCATGCTAAAATGGATACTATGGGCAGTCAGTCTATTTTGTTTCTCGAAGAGTAGACGTCAGTTGAATATGGTAGTCGACTTTCTTGAAGCAGATCTTTGTTAGCTTTAACAGAGCCTCTCTTAGAATATGATAAATTTTCTTCACTATTGACTCTTGCACTAGACATGTATCTTGACGAATCTCATCTTCGCTAATTTGGGCAAACGTAGTATTTCACTTGTAGTAATCAGTAGCGACGTAACATAACATAACATCAAGCCTGTAATCCCCTAAGGATTAGGCAGAGGTGTACCTAATATTACACCCACATTTCGAAAGTTATGTTTAAGTTCCATATAATACGGGGCGAGCCTATTGCCATCAACCGGGCACTGATATAGACTCCGTGGCTGCTACTGAGAAATTCCTGATGGAAAAACCCAATAACACTTTGCCCGACCCGGGAGTCAAACAAAGGACCTCAAACTCATTAGTCGCGCTCGCGACAACTCGACCAATGAGGCAATGATTTTGTAAAATTGTAAGTAGGGTCACAAAAAACCAATTATGTATCACACACCCTTCATCATTTATTTACAAAAAAAAGTAAATTACATATAATACATAACATAAAATATAAATTATAGTATCTAATTATTACTTATTTGAGCATTATTTACAAAATTAAATTTCAATCTTCCTGCGTCCTAGTTAACACCAATTTTCCAAATAAGTGGCTTAATAAATTAGGTACAAAAGTGGTAAAAGTAGGTACGAATGTGTACTTTCAAATTGCCTATTTTAATACTGCAATAATATACAATTAATATCTTACAGCACATAAACCAGGAGACAACGAATTCACTTTATGGCTTCTTTAAACAGGGAATTCGGAAGTAGAAACACACGCACGGGACGTATGAATAACTTCGCAAAATATTGACTATATAAGTGCAGGATCAAATAATTACAAAATTTAAAAATATCGAGCTATCGATAAATCGATTATCGATGACGATACTATCGTTATTAGTTGAATGTCGACTTCCGATCGACAAAATCTAATCTCGATTACGCACGAATAGTTAATTCTGTCATAAAGTTCTGTAAGCTGTCTCCTGTTTCAAATCTCTAAGACCTGGTAGAGTAAATTGTGCGCAACACTGAGCTGCCTGTCTGGACTCACAGTTAGGAACCCTACAGGCAAATCCAAAGTTGGAGCACAGCACAGCTGTGTCACTCAACTTGCATAACCAGACTAGCTACGTAGTGCGTTTATTTCCTTTGCATATAATTTTTACACACTCTGACTTTAAAGTTTCAAATGTTTTGTTAATTTTGTGTTTCGAATTGGGATATTACACTCGGCGTCTGTTTTAAGTTCGTTCACACGTTTTTTTGGTATTTCTCGGTATCATATTCTTATTGTCACTAATATTTCATCACTGGAGTATCCGTTCACTAAATTACCTATTACATAAAATAATGTACCATGATTACATTTTGTTATTAAAAAAACCTGGCTCTCAAAACCAAGTTTTGAAATGAAGCAGTCTTCCAAGACCAATTGCAATTTCTCCAAAAATCTTTTTGGATTATTAAATATGAGTTATTAAAAGAAAATCAGGATAAGAACTAAAGTTGTTACCATCGTACAATTACTATGAATAAAATAATAATTAGTGATGGTAGTAGTGCTGCAGCTCCTCAGCATTGAGCAATGTATGCTGTTCAGGGAAATCTGGAAAACGAAAAAAAAAATATTACACTTGCTGACATAGATGAAACTTTTCATTCTACTGGCATCTGTAATTACAACTACACTGTCTGAAGTACATAGTACTTAAAGGCTGTTTTGTGTTAAATATACTTTCTACATAGATTACTATGAACGTAATGTCAGTATCTGTCAAAATGCAAAGAAGGCATTAAGATGATTTATTAGGCTTCTCAGAGCTTGAATCGAGCGTCCGTCGACTTTCTTGAACACTTGTTCATTAGATGCAACACATCGTAAATTCACATTTTACATCATGCCATAAAAAAATATCTGAATTAACGAAATAAAATAAAATTTTTGACAGATATTGACTTTTAAAACTACATGCATATGAAATGATGTAACGAGAAAGTTAGTCCTGTAGTCGTAAGTGTTGTTGAAGTAAAGAAGACTATAGTCACTCATGGTCAAAAGGAGATAGTCGTAGTGTATAGAGTGGAGGAGTCAGTCATCGTCACATACCTTCAGTCAGTCAACAGTTAGAGTTATCGCACTTGAACAATCTTGTTGCCTCGTAGATAGTATTTCACGTCTTGTCTTCTATTCTGTTCTGTGGTAGTCTGTGGCTTTTCTGTGGTCGTAGTTGTGGTTGATGTGGTGGTGGTGCTAGTTGTGGAGGGCAGGGGATCGAGGATTTCCGCAGGGAGCACGCCCAGCTCATTATCAGACACTACAGGGGTGGGCAAGAAGGGAATTTCGCCTTTGACTAACATTTCCCGGTAGGCATCTAGATCGGCTAACTTGAAAGATTCAGAGGACCTTTGCTGCTGGTTGATGTAAGCTGTGACCTTTTTTAAGTTATTGTTGATTTTCTGTATCTTTTCTGCCGTTAAGCCTGTCGTTTTAACTGGGGGGGCGACTGAGCGTTTGGGTGTCGCGTAGTCGTAACTCTGAGAAGTGGGCACTCTAGGCTCGTAATCAGTATAATATTCTGCCGCGGCAGGCTGGCCGTATGAGTTTACTGCTCCCCACGTCATGGGCTTGAATGTAGGGAAGGCTTGCGGGGGAGGGGGAGGTTGGTAGGAAAGTGGAGCTGCGGGAGCGGTCGGCTCTTCGGCGTAGGAGGTCGGGGGGTACGCTGGGCCCGGGTACGACGGAGCGGCATACGAAGGCACGGCGTAAGAAGGAGCATCGTGAGAATGTTCAGTAAGAGTGGGGACGGTGGATGAGAATGCGTTTTTGATGACGCTGTAGACAGTGTGGAGAATGGAGGGGGGAGGGGCGAGGGGCGTGTGTCCGGTGTGCTCGCTGTGTGCGGTGTCCAGGGTCTCGCTCGGCGCTACTTCGCCCAGCGGGGTCAGAAAGACGAGGCCGGCGTGGACGCCGTTCAGTTTATTCCGGCCTGTCTCAAAAATGTGTCGGTCTTAGGTGATTATGTTGTTAGTGTTGATGGCGGTGTCGTAATGATATTAGTTTATGATGTGCTATTCAAGCTAAATAAATAAATTATACTTAAATATGAAATGATTACGAATTCTAACCCTTATGAAGCTTCAGCATTGCTTACAGATTTCGCTGTAATATTTATTATTAATTGAATATTGAAAATGAAGCATCTCTTTTATGAGTTAGGTACCAACCACACGTCTGGTATTTCATAGCGTTGTTAACTCATAAAAAGCAAATGCCAAAGCTTCTACTTTATTCATTAGGCATTAAAAGTAATATCTAAACCGTGTCTATTTGTATAGGTACTGTATCTATTTATCTACTTAAAAGCTACTTTTACGACTATACTAGTGGTGCTACGCTACGTAACTACTCGCAGGATTTTTCTAAACTAGACTACAAAATAGCTTTTCTCGACGAGTAGGTATAGAGAACCTATAAGTCATGTTGTACCTAAACTGTTGTAAAACTGTGGAACGTCTCGAGGAGGCTGTGGGCGTTCGTGGTGTCCTATAATTAACGCAATTTAATTAGATACTTATTGGTCCGGATTTCATTGATGCTGAAGTACAAGGTAGATCGATATTGATACTTGCAAATTCTGCTACAGATTCACCACTAATAAAATTTAAAGGATTTGTTATGTTTTATTCGCCGATGACGCTATTAGTTTTTTTTATACTAAATAAAAAAGTCGGCGTCCAGCCGTGTGCGTGCAGAGTAGGATTTGGTGGTAAATGGGTCAAATGAGAACTCTTTACAAACAATATTAAAGTCTTTACGAGCTTAGCTTTATACTGTATACATGGGGTCAATTTATGATATAACCACTGCGTTCGGGTTTAAACATTGTTAAAATTATTGATGAAAAATGCGTGTTTTTTTTTTAAATAATAGCTTTAAGGAGGTCAAATAATTTCGGCCTGACTTAATGGAGATGGTTGTGTCTTGTTCTGGGAAAAGATTTAAGTATAGCGTGGAATTCGGCTTTACTAGGTTCGTCGTAGTGTGTAATAGTCACTTTTACCGGTTTTTATAAGTTGATTCCATTTATTTGTTCATCTAGATCAGATGCTCTTGATATCCAATGCTGCAAACGTGAATGAAAGTATCTTTACTCAACATAACATCACGGCTGTGATCTCCGAAGGGTTAGGTAGAGGTGCCTAATAGTACACCCACATTTTGCCAGTCATGTTGAAGTCCTATGTAATAGCTGAGCACAAATCCAGGCTCCGTGGCTGCTACTGAGAAATTCCTGATGAAAATACTCAAAAACACTTTGCCCGACCCGGGGATCGAACCCAGGACCTCATATTCAGCAGTCGCGCTTGCGGCCAATAGACCAGTGAGACAGTCAATTTATCATTAATTTAAAAGAATAGGACAACCAAGGATTCATTCGTTCATAGGGTTCCGGGTTCGAGTCCCGGTAGGAGCAAGTGTTTATGTGATGAGCATAGACATTTGTTACCGAGTCATGGATGTTTATATGTATAATAAGTATGTATTTACAAACAAAAAGTATCTATGTAGTATATCAACTATCTGGTGTCCACGACACAAGCCTCGTTGCTTAGTGTGGCACTAGATGGCGCTGTGTGTAATGTCCAGCGATATTTATTTATATTTATTTTATTTATTTTTTATTTAAAAATCAGATCTATATAAGAGAAAAGGAAAAACAACACCTACCAAGAATATTGAATGAAGAAATTTGCACAAAACTATTAAGTAAAGGCTAATTATATTCCAGGCGGCTAATAACTTAAAGGGCGACTAACTATTTGCTTCTAAAAAAATAGCTTGGCAGCAAAAAAATAATAGCTTGCCACAATTTGGAGTTGCATACATTTTCTTGCCTAGCCAAGTAGGAGAACATACTGTACAGAGAGCTTAGGGCACCCCGACACTGATAGGTTAGGTTAGGTTAGTTAAAATTATCCTTCGCTGTAGCTTCCAACCTACTATTTTTGCTACCGGCTTTAATTATTTTTTAATCCCAAATTCAGATTAATTTGTCGCCGCGTTAAATACATGCCTTAAGTAAATAATTATTAAGTACACAGTAGATAGTTAAGGTACTCGTAGTACATATTATTATGGTCGTGGTCACACTACACCACTTCTACTTTTTTTATCAACTCACATGCATTTTAATTGAGAATATTAAGTATAAATTTACTCTCACTTTCTAAATTCTCAGGGAAAATATATTACAAGGGACTTTCTCTGTTGTGCCCTAAGAATAATTTAATGGTGTGCACAATTTAATTAGCAATAAATTTTATGTAACTGCAGATTATAGCAATACTATTATTCAACTGCATCCGGTAAGACTGGAAGCCAACCCCAACATAGTTCCGAAAAGGCTAGGCAAATGATGATGACTACCTTCCTGCTATCAAGTTTAACTTATTTTTGTATCTTCGTTAGGTACATAGTAGGACAATGTGTAACGGTACGATGCGTCGCTTTTTAAAATTAAGTGCCGTTTCGTCGACTGGCTTATGAACGTCTCAATTGAATGCGAATCTCTTGATGGACTTTGTTTCATCATTTGGATGATGTCCGAAATTTTAGGTAGGTTCTCGACTAGCTCTGGAATAGTTCTACAGAAAGGTGTACGTGTTTCGCGCAACGTTTGGAGTTCACCAATAGGTACTACTAAGTTCACTGACGGTCTGCTACTTTCACGCTTATGTCCTAAGTAATAAGGTTGAAAAGTGGTCGACCGTCAGTGACGGTAGTACCTATGGAAGCCATTAAGGCGCTTAATATGTTGGGAGGGCCTATCACGATAGGCTTTTCCTACCTGGTTTAGAATGAGAGGAAAATGGGTAAAAAAAAACTCCTAAAATTAGGTTGAATATGAGACATTTCACCCACGTGAAAATGAACCATGTGAAACTGATTCATAGACAACAGTAAATAACAATAAAAGGCAAGTATAAACATTGGCACACTTGATGACTCCGAATTAAAAAAAAACATCCTCTTCTATGCGTCGACCTTTGTTTATTATTTTTTAGGTTCACCTAACAGACAAATTGTAATGTAATGAAACACTCACATCTTTTCGCCAAACAGTCATAATTTTATAATAGTATGAGGAACCTTGAAGAAACTTTCAGATCCAGGTTAGGTAAGTCAAATTATAAGACCTAATTGCTTAAAGTGACAAGAGAAAATTTTCTATAATAGCTATTTGCATAATGTTTGATACTTCCTAGTTCAAAAGAGCTTGCATTAAATTAAGTACACTCCATGAGTGTAATTACGCAAGTGTACTGTATTTACAACATTGGAAGTATACTCCAAGAAAGACATGATACGTAAGTTGAGTCATGACAGTCGTATCTCTTCCTAAGGATGGCGTAATCGTAAGAAAAGTCTGCTGTGAATGGACATCTGAAGTTAAGTAACAGGTTAACTATAGGTTCTGATAATTTGTTGAATTTGGACATCAAGACCATGTGCTCTCAATTTGCAAATTCACTAAACTCATCCAGCATCTATGCAAGAAGAAGTCCGCCTCTGTACAGTCACGAGCACCAATATGTATATACTTTCCTAAATTTAAAAGCATTTTTTGCGAGAAATAACAATTATAACTTGGAGATTTATGATCTATTTCCTAAAATCATGAGTTCCAAAATGCTATGTTCGTAACAGCATACAATTCTAATCGAAACAGTAGAAGAAAATCACTTTTAAAAGTTGCTAAGTGTTAACATATTGGTGCTCATGACTGTACATTGTACTTGAAGTGTTAAATAATTAAATAAGAAGAAGAGCAAGGTTTGTGTTTATCGTAGTCAATGGACGATGTTATATTTTGCTTGAGACCAGACTATTGCCCGGTTCTTTGACTCTAGCTGTACCTAGTACAGGCTGATGTTAATATTTTAGCAAATGTTTCTTCATAAAACAAAGCAAAGCCTCCCAGTTTTGCAATAAAAATAAGTGGTCACAGTCAATTTATTTTATTATAAGTTAAAATGCACCAAATAATGATGACCAATTTAAATTCGCAACTCAAAGTTTATATGGCACTTAAATGACGCAACATCTTACACCCGATGAGTTCACTAACAATCCTAATACGGTTGGACAAATAACCACATTTTTTATCTGTCACTGCAGCGCCAATTGCACTTGGGTAACAGTTATGCAATGATGAGACAAGAATACAATAGTAATGCGTTAGGATTTTTCGAAATTCGTTGTCATTACCAAGTCGTCCGTGACAGGTTGTTTAAGGGGCCATTTTATGACAACTGTTTCGAGTGTAATTTTCAGTTTTTTTTTTTTCAAAACGTGTGCTGTAAAGTGCAATGACCCAATTTTTCATCTAAAATAAATTCTGAATTTTGTCAGCCAGCGTAAAAATATTTTTATAGCAAGAGTTTACGAAATAACAAACCAAGATCTTTATTAGCTAGGTAAAAACCCATATTTGTTAACGAATAGGAAAAATTGTTTTTGTATCGTAGTTAATTAGATAACGTTATTTTATTGTTTGGATGCTATTGTTTTCCTGTGAATGTGGTTAAACTGCGATAACAATTTAAAAACAACTACGTAACGAAAGAATGATATAATGGTATATGATTTAATTACATAATCCTCACTACGTCATAATTTATGGCACCTGTTTACTTTAAAATTATAATTAAAAATAATATATTCATAATTGCAAATTAACTCTCACTGAATAATAACTGAATAAATGGGTAATTTAAAAATTATAAAGCCAGAAACTTTGCCTGAATAAATATTTTTAAACAAAATGAATGACCATACGGAAACGTTGAGTTTGCACTCTAGATACTATTGCTCTCGTAAATGAGAATGCGCTGAGGTTGAATATTATTACTATCGCATACCTTTTTATTATTATCACATTACTATTAATCTTAAAGTTTGCGTATGGTCATAACAAAAAACATTAAATAAACATGACAATTTGGTACAAAACAGTTATAACTTGGCTGTTTTCCTAGTACTAACTACTAAAAAATAATAACTGAAACTATGTTGTTTGATAACCAAATTAATAACAGAAACTATGTTTGATATGAAAAAAGTTATGCTTATGTTATGCATATATACATTAAAACAAATATACGTGTCGAATTGAGAACCTCTTCCTTTTTTTTCGTCGGTTAAAAGTAGACACTATACGATCCGTCATGAAATGCTGTCAACTACTTTCGAAAGGTGATTTTGGAATCGCCGATTTGATTAAGAGAGTTAGTTAGAGTGGTACTCAATAATGTCACACATGATCACATCCATACCCCGCGTGATGCTCCCCACTCAAACTGCAGCTACTTTCATACGTGATGCGTGAAAGTGATGAGTGATTTGCGTCAACAGTCGATTATTGTAAGTCAAGCCCTACATGGGTTGAAAGTTGTACAGAATGCTGCAGGTCTAGTTCTGTGGTCTCGATTCATGCACCTACGCCCGTGACAACGGCAGGTCGCTGACTTTGTTTATTTATAGCTGTGCATGTGTTTGTTGTCTACGCAATGTAATGTCAATAGCGAGGTCGCGGTTTGAATGTTCACCGGCGGTCTACCACTTTTCAACCTTATTACTTAGTCCATAACCCGGTAGAACATAGGGAGACATTTGAAGTAATACATACGAATTGTTGTTTAAAGAAGAAGATATATTGTTTATTTTACAAAGGCATCAGATTTATCCACCTTTTTAGAAAATAACTAAAAATAAATTAAAAGGACGTTTACCCTGACTATGTAAGTTTACCTTATCATTGCACACTTATAAGTGTTACAAGTTAAATGCTCTATGCATATGAATTTGTACCACTAATCTACTCATGCGTTAGCTAAGTTATTTCAACACAGCAACGAAAACATTAGACTGAGGTATTTTTCCATTTTTCTGTATAATTTGTTAAGTAATGCAAGAACGTCAAACGTTTAATGTAACATCCTTTGATGATATAGAAAACGTTTAACCAAAATGATAGATAGTCAGTCAGACACATAATTTATTTCGGCTATTTTTTTCTTTGCTAGCTATTGCATAATCTGTTTAGTCGCAAAACGGTCGTTTGACGAAAACTTCTTAACTTTTTAGACATTCAAGTCAATGATGTTTGAAAGGTGTTATGTAACGACAGAGTTGATAATTGATTAATTAATTTTATATACGGTAATGAATAAAAAATATGACAAAAATGATTTGAGAAAAGTTTTGAGTATGAATGTGGATGATTAAAGAGTAGAAGAAGACCAAAGAAACGATGGATTGACTGTGTGAAGGATGATATGGCAAGAAAGGAGGTTACTGCTGAGATGACGAGTAATAGAGACGATGAGTAGTATGGAAGAAGAAGACATGCTGCGCCGACCCCAAATAAATTGGATGAAGCGCAGGAGAATGGTGATGATGAAACGGTAATGAATAAGCAGTATCTAGATTATGAAGTTAATAATGTCGGAGATTAAATTTTAATAAGTAATAGAAAAGCGAAAGTAAATAATGTTTAGGTGGGTATGATATTTTTTGTTATTAGGTTTTTGAAAATAAAAAGCGAAAATTCCATACTACTAATGATGTAGGTTATGAAATAATATTTACTCATAAAATACCGTTACGCAATAGTAAATATTAATTGGATTATTTTATGGTGACATCAGCTTTGATAATCCGTAGGTATTGTTACGCTATTTATTAGGTCGACCAACAATGTTTTATTTATTTCGTAAAACACTTAAATTCTCAGCAGTGCTGAGAAAAGCTTCAACAAACGCCCAATTATGATTTTAACTTCTGGGACCCTAAAAATACTAAATTCCCAGATTATTAATAGACATAATTCACACTGCACTAGTGCACAATGAGTAATATTGTGCAACGATCATGTCTCACTGAAATATTATTATCTTACACCATAATATTGCAGTCAGTATAATGTATCATTTTACGAAGTTGCACCAACTATTGCATAGACGTTTTGCAATGTAAAGGATCCGATAACTTGAGAGAATTCCCGTGGTGCTCATGTGTCATATATTATTATGATCGTACAGTTACACTCCGAACCGGTTCGGCTGGGTGACATAATATACTTTCAGTGAAAGTCACCCAAAGGCGCGCCTTTAATCTCAGCAACTGTTACGGGCATTGTATGCCTCCCTTAAATATTACGGAATATTACACTATTATATCTTACACTTCCCTGATGTCTGAGATAGTTTCTAAATAGGTCTTTTGTTGGTATTTAGTTACGTATTCTGAATTTATCCAGGTCAATAGATGTGAAGATTACTCCTACTGCAAATATACTGTTTTGGCTAATAGAAAAAAATGGGAAGTCACGCTTGAAGAACATTCTAAAGTAAAGAGGTGCTTAGAGGTAATAAAACGTGGTATTGTAGGTCATTTTACTTGGAGAAATAGATTATGTAGCAATTTGTTCTTCGTTATTAGAGCAACATTGATGTAACCTGATGGTACACACAACCTCCTCTAACCCGGAAAGAGTTTGCAATCCGAATAATTTGGTAAAAAATTGAGACAGCCAAACAATGAATGAAGATTGTTTCCTCAAAGTATGGGAAAAATACAAAATTGCAAATAGTTGCAATCTTTCTTATATTGTCTTCGGAGCCATATTGCAATAGCCATCAAACTGAAAATTATTAGGGGAATTACAAAATCACATGCACAGTCATTTGTCTGTCAAGTGTTTTGAATTATTTCGTCATGTAAAACGTCTATTTCCGTTTGAAAGGGAAAGTCTTACGTAAATGAGGTGAGGACGTCGCTGCGGTTTTTGGGCATGGAAACGGACCAATGAATGTCAAACGTGTCGTAAAACGCATAATATTAGGTTTGAAAATCATGCTCAAGGTTAAGATATCTTTTTTTGCGAAAAGGCTTAAGAATACCGTCGATTGAGAGAACTTTTTCGATTTTAGAGTCCATTGCTACACAAATATAAATGAAAGTAGGTAAAAGGTAATTGCAAAAGAATTTTGACGATCAATCGTTGCTCTTATGTGCAGATTACCGTTTTATTGCTTACTTTCCAATACTGATGAGGTAGACACCTTCGAGTCCTGTTTAAACACTTGGTCGGCAGGATGGATGAGAAGGATTCTTCACAATCTATAATACAATTTTACAATTGCAGAACACTTTGAGACTATGTCAGGAAATCTGTTCTGCTTTAGTGTGACTAATAGAGAAGATGTGTGCGAGACTACTACAGACGATGCTTATAAGAAGAGATAACAAGAGAAGAATTGCTATTATAATACATAGCTAAAAGAAGAATCAAAATTGATCACGGAATTGTGCTTTAATTGAAAAAAAAAAAAAAACGTTGGCGAAAATAAACAATTCCAACAGATAATACTTAAGAACAAGTTGAAAGAAGAAACCTGGCAGAACGCCTGCTAAAATGTCTTCAAGAACAAAGCGAAATGAAGCAGTAGAGAAACACAGTAACAACTGCAAGAAGACTAGAACTTACTCTTACCACAGTTCACTGACTAGGTCATAATAACGATACAATAGCTCCTGTGAGGGCATAGGCATCGGCTCCTCTTTAACAGCATCTACTACTGAAGACATCACTATCATTTCTGAAAAAAGAAATTCAAACATCAAAAAACAAATTCCTGGCTATGTAACAATTTAATCACTGTCGTCAATCATCTTCGGCGTTCAGCCTAAACTCACCAAAAAAAAAAAAAACAATAGACTGATTCCAAAGACGAACTGCTTGAGCAGTTTTGTGAAACTATATTTAGTTCGCAGACAAATAAACCTGTTCCATGTTCAATGATTAATCTGATCTTTGATGAATCAAGGCATCAAAATAAAACAAGTCGTTCTTAGTGTAACAAAAATTGTCACCGTTTTGGCAATGTTAGTCATCTAATGCAAGTTAGATATTCATAAATTACAAACCATTGCACTGTAAATTACTGATGGGACCTTTCATGACGATATATTTCATACATCAAAAAATACTTCCACATGAGTCTGCAAATGAAGTCTTCAGTTATACTTTCTATATAAATAAATATTAGTAAGATACTTATTAATGTTATTAACTTGATCAGAACCCGATTACTCTCTCTTTCAGGTATCTAGTTCTCCGAACATTTTAAATTTTGCTCTGAGCATGGTAATTATTTGCATCGGATTCGGTCTGTGGCATGCTCAACCGTTCACTTATACCAAAAGTTTATTTTATCACGAGAAATCTATACGTAAGTGCTAAGTCGCTTATTCTTAATATAATCTTGATATTTTCATTATTGTGTTCAATTTGACACAAGGAATTGATTATTTCATGAACCTTTTAAAATATTCATTAAAATGATAAAAAAATTGTATTTATTGTTAACTAGCTTATGCCCGCGTCTTCTCTCGCGTAGAGTTCGGGAATTGCCACGGGATTGTAATTCCGGGATAAAAAGTAGTCTATGTGCTATTCTAGGCTATAATCTATCTCCGTTCAGCCAGTAACAAACATCCATCCATCCAAACTTTCGCCTTTATAATAGTATAATAAGTGAGATTAATAGGTTAATCTTATTCCAAAAGATTTAGGACTCGAGACGAATGACAATGATACATGCCCCTACCTAAATAACTGCAATTTTAGCACTGTTGTATTGTAAAACAGTTTATTACAAACAAGTTATTTCGTATTCAGCACAAGAGTTATGGTATTTAAAATTTAAATATATTCAAGTACAAATTGTTGCCAAAAGTAAAAGTCTCCTCAATAAACAATAGGTGAGTGAACGAATGCGACCTCCTTGGCTGTTTAACCGACTGCGGATGATAAAGGTTGGGTGCTAGTTATGTAAGGAACAGCTTTTTATCGTAAACAACTCAGTCGTGATAAATTGGATATCGACAAGTTGTAATTTATTGCTTGGAATTACTCCATGTATCTAATTAATACGTAATTGTGCTTCATGTATTAATTTAACCAGAAATAAGCCCGACATGTGTGTATCATGAATTTATGAGGTCAGTGTAAAACGTAATACATACATAACATCAAGCCTGTAATCCCCGAAGGGATAGGCAGGAGTACCTACCTATTAGAACACCCACATTTCACCAGTTATATTTAAGTCCCATATAATAGGAGCGAGGCTATTGCCATCAAGCGGGTACAAACCAGACCCCGTGACTGCTTCTGAGAAAATCCTGATCGAAAAACTCAATAACACTTTTCCTGACCGGGGAATCGAACCCAGAACCTCGCTTGCGACCACACCAACTTGTGACTACACCAACGAGGCAAATATACATAGGAGGCATATATTACAAGTAAATTACAAAATTAAGGTGTGAATTTGTTTAATAATTTTTTGGATACCTAATTACGATACATTTACCGCGTTTTCAATAAAACATCCAAATGACCATCTAGGTATTTTGTTGTGGATATTCCCCATTCCCTATCAGAGTTATTTTTAACCTAATGTAGATTTTGTATGGGGAAATACTAATGATGTTATTCGAATGCGAATAAGTGATAGTCTGTTTTGGCACGGAAACGGCAGTGTCTAAGATAACCTAAAATGGAAACCACTGTAATATACGAATAGAAAATCTTTTTAATTTAAATTTATTTTTTATTTTTCCGTCGTACACATACGTGTTAAACTCGTTTGAAAAATTATATCGTTACTGAACAGAATCATCAAATTCCTGGAAGGGAAACCAGCCATTAGATATGTATAACAAAGTCTGGCTAAAATTACGTATGAAGAGACACTTCATGTTAAAATTAAGGCCATAAATGGGATGTTAGATTGGGCATGAATCATCATCGCCATGAATAACACCAATAAAAACGAAATGTAGGACGCTAGGTGATCTAGAAGATGAATGTCAAACCTTACGCAACACGGCTCGGAAATAGAGTTTATGTAATCATGGCCTAAATGAAACACTAAATGTTGATATAACAAGTGATAAGAACTGGGTAGTGAGAGGCTCGTAATTGGAAGATCGTGACTTAAAGTTCAATAGGGTTAGATTAATGCTAAGAAACCATAAATTAAACCGGATAATGACTGACGTAAAAACAGCTTCCCACTTTTACAAGCTTACTAGTTAGGTAAAATTTAACATTTCTTTTTCATTCGTATCATCGAAAAAGTGTCTAACAAGGAAATTTTCTGTACAATTGGCCAGGTACTCCAAAAAGTACTCTACGTACATTTTCTTTAAAGCCAGAATTAGAAACAATTGCAGTTAACCACTGAGACGATATTTGCTTTGCGTATTACTTACACTAAAATTATTCTTTAATATCAATTTATCATTATTTTGCCGTGCCGATTCACTTAGAAATATATTACTCGCATATACTGTATGTAGGTACGTACTAAGGACTAGGCTAGACTAAGTGAAATTCTATCAGCAGCGATACTAATGAAGGAAAACTAATAAAAAAAGTTGTGCAACCGACAAGCTTATGAAAATCACATAATAATAAAAAGTGCTTCACATATACAAAATATTTTGAAAGCAATTCTCACTTATCTGTGACAGTGTAAAAGCAACTTTATTGCGTCAGTAACTAATACAGCAACATTCACTCCTCTTAGGTACATTTCTGTTACTGAAGCATAAGTAGTTACGTCTTTTATGCTAACGAGTCCCTGACATATTAAACTTTTGCCCACAACGAAAATATATTAATTGTCAAATCGATCGTGTTGGAAAATATGTCATAATTAATAGGCAATAAAGTTATTGTTACTGTTTTACGATTCTTTATTTAAAGTCAGCGCTTAACTAAAGACTTGTAAGTAGGTGTCAACTTTTATGATTGAACACATTTCTACTTTATTTGACGTATATAATAATAATTGTTCACTATTCATAAACATTGAATTGATATTACCTTGACATGCTGTATGTCATATTTTAATTTGCGACTAATTTATTTCTCATCTTGCTTTAACATTTTTCCAACAAAATCATATCAGTATTGCTCATTTGACTAGCAATCATATTTACAGTTCATTTCATCCTTATCTTCATTACACTCATCTGCATAGTCCTCATGTGAGTTTATCAAGATTATGTCTGGACCTTAAGAGAGACTATGACCTCTGAGTTTGTTTCGGCTGTTTCTTCTCAGAGTAGTCAGATACGAAACACCGGCCTCATCTAGTTTTAAAAAAGAAGACGTGTAAAAGTGTTTGTAAAAACCTATTTGCAAAATAAACATCATTTATCATTCTTGTATCACTGTTGGAATCAGAATGCTCTTGATTGGCGTTACATCATAAGTAAAATAACTGAAAAAAGACTGGAGTTTGCGTATCTTGTCATTGCTGAAATGGTATTTCAGCAATGACAAAAAAAAGCCTAGTCATTAATAGTCTTGCCTAGCTTTTGTTAAGTAACATAACATCATCACGCCTGCAATCCCCGAGGGGTACGGCAGAGGTGTACATATTATAGTACACCCACTCTAGTATGTTTAAGTCCCATGTATTAGGGAGCGAGTCTATTGCCATCAACCGGGCACAAATCCAAAGTCCGTGGCTGCTACTAAGAAATTCCTGGTGGTAAAACCCACTAACACTTTGCCCGACCCGGGAGTCGAACCCAGGTCCTCATGCTCAGCTGTCGCGCTTGCAACCGCTCGACGAGCGATGCAGTCCTTTCTTTTCTTAAGTACTCTCTATTTAATCCCACGCTGCGTAAAAAGATTATAATTACAGCACGTGGCTCCCACGACAGCATCCATTACTTCCGCCGGTGGAGCTGTGCAAGCATGAGGCGTTTTGTATGAATCTTATGTAACCTCTCAGTTCCGGTGGATCGGGACCTCTGACCGGCCACATTGCGCAATAGATTGAACATAATAGATATGTTCTACTTTGGGGATTTTTATTTCTGAGTTATGTCTACGATGTATCGATTTTGTAACGATGTCTTGATCGCGTTAGGTAACTTTGTTTGCTGTAGGCCCCAGGAAAGTCTATTTTGCCACTTAATTATGTATTAGATGGAAGATTCTTCCTTATTTGCTGTGAATATTTTAGTTTTATATGAAAACCAACCTACATTCAATGATGTTGATTTCAATGGTCAATTGAATGATGTAAATAAACGACTGACATACAAGGTGGAAGTGAAGGGTCCCTTCTAAGATCTCCAATTATACAGGGTGGCGAATCCCCTGTATTGGCCACCCTGTATAATTGGAAATCTACTAGAATCTCGTTACGTAGATCTCATTAGCAGTACCTACTAAAGTACCACAAATCAATCATATCCAGACTTCTCAAATTCTCATCTAATTGAGATACAAACTACAATACACTATTGTGACAGCACCTAATTGAATCATTTCCTGTAATCATACACAGTGTTTTTCCATATTATATAATACGTAATAACTTTTACTATAATGCGTACAAGCTCCTTGATTATTAGCTTACATAATATAAGGGGCACTTGTTTTTGTTGACATTCTAGTTTTTTTTTTTCTTCATAAACTTAACTGGTTTATTTTGTAATCAGTGAGTTACATATTTTTTTGTATTATAGCATGATTGTCAGAAGATTAATCTCATCTCGTCATATAACTGCAGCTTTTTTGTTCATCGGCTTTTGTATGTCAATAATATTGTATAATCGCTTGCTCTAACACCTATAAGAGCTGAGTCAGATAAATTGCTATTCATTCATCTTATAAAACTTGATAAAGTCATCGGCGAATAAAGTAAATATAAATTATTTAAAAAAAATCTTTAACACTGTCTCAATATTGATAGCTCAGCCATTTTACTGTGAGCCTTTAAATGATAAAATTCAGAACCTATTCAGCATCAACGAAAATTCAAAATTGAACCTAATCCCATCTGTCAAGGTACTAAAATTCGTTGTAACAAAGTGTATGTCTCCTTACCGTCTAGCTGCGACGGGTACTTGTGCGCGGCGGCGGCGTATCCCGTGGGTCCGGAGAAGTGCGCGGGCGCAGTGGGCGCGCCGTACGCGGAGGGGGGCCCGTACTCCAGGTGCGAGGTTGGAGGGGGCCCGTATACCGCTGTCGCTGGAAAATTAAGGGGAACGCTTTTAGTCATGGATAGATAGAAGAAGATATGAACGTAGAAGATTTTACAATATTCTACGGGTACAACGGTGGTCTTATCGCTGATAGCGATATCTTCTTGACATCATTGATCCGCTACTCGGCTTTCCTCAACGAGATGGAGAATTTGGAACGAGATCTAAGGGCATACGTCTTAGGTATAGTTACGAGCTTAAATACCTCACACGTGCTTAAGAATCAAAAGCGATTTTCTTTTAAAGTATTGATATAAGTGTTCTGATGCTACAATTACTATAGTATTCTTAAAATCGTACTTTTATGAAATAGGTCTTTTAGGAAGTCGCATTTATTATTTCACGTGCAAATGAGCTTTTGAACTTCGTGCCGTGTGAAATGACGTAAAAAAGAACATTTTGTTTTTTTTACATAGGTAATTTATTTATATTCTAGTAACAACTGTCTTTACATACAGTTATCTAAGAACTTCTCATCATGTTGTAAAACCCTGAACTAATTATAATATTGGCCGTAATAGGTATCAAACAGATCAATATAATATGTAATTTACATTATATTTTCATGTTAATATATTTTAAAAACTATGAAACAATTTTAAAGCTATTTATTGCATTTTCTGTGGTTTATACATAACCACAGAATAGAATAATAGCTTTAAATAAATAACTATTTTCGCAAATGTTATTAAGTGCCTACCTTAATTACGTATGTATATTGTTAAATATCTGTGTTATGTGTACTATACATACTTCGCGTTTACTAATATAGTATGGCTTAGGATTTACTGTATTTTCTACCCGACTACAGCAAAGCCAAAAACGAAGGATTATGAAGTTATGATTTTACCAGTCAGTGTTTGCATTGAAATAGGTAAACTCTTGCTATTAATGCGATAGGTGTCAAGCAAGACGCCAGCTTTGAGAGCATAACAATAAACGAAAGCCTATGTAATGATTTTGTTTAGGAATTGTCATCTATGTGAAGCAAATTATTAATGCCCCTGTGTCCCTAGGAGTAATTTTATGTTATACAATCTGACCGGCACAACTTCGTCTGCGTAACATTTTTGATTAATGCTCCGCTCTTATTGGACACAGCGTGATGTTTATAGCCTATAGCCTTCTTCGATAAATAGGCTATGCAACACTAAAAGAGTTTTCAAATTCGAACCATCAGTTCCTGAGATTAGCGCGTTCAACCAAACAAACAAACTCTTTAGCTTTATAAAATTAGTATAGATTATAATCCCATAACAACTGATGATGGATTATCTAATGCATGTGACCTCATAACCAATCAATTACCTCATCAAGATAACATCAGTACCTAGATACTGTCCCGTTTTCCCCAGGGGAAAAAACGAATCTATTAATGATAATATCGATGAGCGTTACCACATGTACATAACAGGCTTACAGGATAAAATATTTAACAAAAAAGATGACGTTTTATTATGCGGTAGGTTATCAACATACCTATGTTGCTGCGGTTACGGGGAATACTTCGAAGAGTGCAGGGTAGATAAGAGCAAAGTTATTTTTTCCCGTTGATTTGTAACATTGCTAACCGACTTCAAAAAAAGGAGGAGGTTCTGGTTCTTAATTTTAATTTTATAGCTTGAAATAAAGTTTGCAATTTAATTTTATACCTTTGCAGTATTTATTTAAAAAATATCTTTAAATTATAGAAAAAAATAAACAAACGGAAACGACTAAATAATTGACAATAATTTATTAAGCAATCATTTCTATTTACAAAATTCGTTCCATATTATTTTTATGAATTAAGTACCTAATTACATCTATAGATAAACATTGTAAATAAGACGCACCTAATAAAGACGGCAGCCAGCCTTTAAATAATAAAAGAAAAACAGTATGTGTGACATGAAATATGTTTATGTAGCACTATTTGTTTCTTTTTTATATCTACGTATTGTATGATTTATTCCGAATTAATTCAGGAGTGCAATTAAGTATACAATTTTAACAAATGCCTTTCACTGGCTTTTCCTATTTACACATTTTCCTTTTTAATCGGTTTGGTTATTGAAAACTCTTTGTGTTGATGAAAATAATTCTGAACAAAATAAATCTTTAAAGTACTGCATTGATTAACATCAAATTATGTGCTTAAACTAACTAAGTTAGACGTACAGATTATAAAAAAAACGAATATAAAAAATAATATAAATTCTTAATCTATAAAGAGTTGCACTTTATCTGGGTCACTGCCTACAGCTCTAGTAGCTTCTTCTTGCTCTAGTCTTCTTGTCTTCCAGTCTCCATCTTCCATCCATTGGGAATGTTATGGTGTTCTTCGAGGTTATTCGTTTCTTAGTAATAAACATTTATATGGCAATCATTTTGTTGTTAGCGTAACAGACATGTATGCATCAGTAGCAATATTTGACTTACTTATTACATAGGCAATTATAAATGTAGTAACATGTTATTGATATACTAATTCGTTATAACCTACTAACACAAATATTACGTAAATATGCAAATAAAGATAATTGCTATCTGTATGGGAAGTTTTATTATCTATTACATGTAGATGACATAACACCCAATTGACTAAACACTAAATAGATACATTATTATATAACTCTAAATAAGAATGTCTAAATATTAATTTGTACTCTTATGTTGAGCCCCTTCATAAGTCCCGTTGAGTAGCTTGGAGATTGTCGCACAAAAACCTTTATTAATAGGATTAAACAAATGTTAAATTATATTTATTATTTTATGCTAAAAGCCGTCTCTGCAAGCCGCTTCTGATTGTTGCTGCATCTTGAAGCACCATAAATAATTTAACCGTCACTTAATCGCTTATTGTTTTTGATGCTCAAGCTGATGATTTGAAGCTCTCACTTCTATTTTCAGTAAAACCACGCGACATTGAAACGTAATGTCCAACAGTTCGCTTTTATTAGGCAATTGTTTTAAAACAATTCAACTTCTTATGCCTGTGAATACGGGCAAGTTGAAAGCTTAATTACGCGTGTAGAAAAAGCATGAAAAAAACGCATTAAATAAACGCGATTATGAATGAATTTTCATTTCGTTTATAAAAATGAACTAAAAAGTTTCACAAATATGTAGCTGGATCTCTAAGATTATCTTTATCCTAAAAACAAGAAATAACGCCTAACCAAATAGGAAAACCAAGAAAATCTTTAAAAATGATTTCCAAGCTACGCATGACACATGCTGCACATGCATACTGACACATGATACGATAGCAGCATCGACGCTGAAAAACTAAAATTAACTACAGGACTCACAGTGTGGCTTCTTGTTACTAAGAGCAGCCGAGCTGACGATCTTCTTGCCGAGGTTGCTGACGGCGTCTCCCTTGCCCGAGATGACCTTGCCGAGCGTGGCGGCCAGCGCTCCGCCTCCCTTGATAAGCTGCCCCTTCAGGATAGTCACTCCACCGGTGATAGCCTTCACGGCTTGGAACAGTGTGAAGAGGATTGACTTCTTCAAGCCCCAGTAATCGTACTTTTCCTCATGCTGATGCTGAAAGGCAATGTGTGATTAAAATGTTGTGGTGGTTTGAGTTTTTTTGTGATTTTGGTTCTGGCTGTAAGATACGTCTATTAATCGAAAGTTAAAAAAAGGGGAGATGATTTGTGCAGAAACGACGAAACAGAACACTGATCAATTTCTGATTTGAGATTTAGCAATTTTATCCATTTTATCTATAAAGTCTGATGGTTGGTTCTCTACAGTAAAAAATGTTGTTAAAACATATTTTGTAATGGCTGTAAAGTTTTTTATGAAATTTATTAACGACTGCCTCGTCGGTTGAGTGGTCGCAAGCACGACTGCTGAGCATGAGGTACTGGGTTTAATTCCCAGGTCGAGCAAAGTATTATTCGGTTTTTACATCATTAATCTCTCAGTAGCAGCCACTGAGTCTGAATTTGTGCCCAGTCGATGGCAATAGGCTCGCCCCCTATTTCATGGGACATAAAACATAACTGGCGAAATGTGGATGTACTAATAGGTAAACCTCTGCCTAACCCTTAGGGGATTTCAAGCGTGATGTTATGTTATATATGTATATTAACTACGAGGTTTAGACTGCTTCTAAGATCTTAAATTGGTATATTTGTCCATAACTTACCGGTTCATAGTCATAACCGTGGCCTTCCTCCCCATGTCCACTGGTCTTGCTGGAGGCTGACGAGATGAAGGCGGACGCTTGTCCCAGCAGCCCGACCTTGCTTTGTAGCCCTGACGACGCTTTGGATACCACTGACGTTAGCGCTTGGGCTGACGACCGCTTTGTCCTGGTGGCGAAAATATAAAATAATATAATAAATATATAATATAATTGAGTTAAAAAAAAACTGTGAAGCTTCTCTGTATCGATTGGAACTAAACACTAACATCAGTACAGAAAATGAACATCCACGAGCTACAAGCATTGAAAAAATACATTAGACAAAATATTTATGATGGCAGTTAGTGGCTGCACTTGCAATTCAGTATTATTTTCAATCCGGCTGCATCTGAATAGATGTACATAGGTACTGCTATTGCATATCTGATATCGTTGCTTAATTAGATGTCTTCAAGGATCCTTGTTCATAACCTATGAAAGGCAACGGTGGTATTGTTCATGAATAAGCCATACCTCATGATCTCCTCGGCTGCTAGACCTTCAGCAAGGGTTTCTAGCTGCTGCGGTGTCATTCTGCTTATGGCGGCCATGTCGATGATGTCCAGATAAAGCTGGGGACTCTGTGCGGGCGCCGGAGCGGCCAGCGAGGACGCCAGGCACGCCACGCAGATCCATAACTGGGGAAGAAATTCATGGTGAGCGAAAGAGTTCATGACATTATGGGCTTCAACATGTCCGTGTATAACTGTACACAGTACTGCTAGTACTATACAGTAATGTCTTTGGCACCTTTACTGACTAAAATTAACACTCTTCTAGCACATTTGCATCCTTCAGAAATCCCACATTAAAATAATTTCTAAATGAAAACGATTCGTTTAATACATCTGCCATGGGGTATGTTGAATATTTTCAAATGAACATTGGCACTAAATGGATTATTTAGAATGTATGAAACACGTCATATCGTGATATATTTTCATAAGGTCAATAATTTTGCTTCTGTATTTTCATAAGAAAAAAGCTAAGTACAAAAGGTTTGCGATGTCCTAATGTTACATCACGCTTGGTTACAAAGAAGGCAGACGACTTGTAGAACAAAGCACTTACTAAGCCCATTGTCAACATGTAAAGCTACTTTAAATAATTGTGCTCTGCAACACATTTAATATTAACCGTTCTTTATGATATGCAAGTCTTAACAATAAATTATGTAGGAAATGGTAACATTACAGTATATGACCACACACGGCTAGTTATCGTTTCTACATTTCCCGTATATTTAAGTAATAGGTAATTTGAAACAATAGCTATATTGTTATAAACATGATAATATGATTGTGACGACAGTGCGCGGCCGCGGGCCGAGCCTTGGCAGTGAAAGAAAAGTGAAAGTTTTTATGCGCGCGCGCCGCTCTGACGTCATCCTGCATGGTTCCGCTTGGTGGGGCCACGACGTCGCTCGCGGCGGCGGAAGCGATCAGCTGGAGACGAGTTATTGTTAAGTAATAAATTGTTTTTGCATGTTTTTTGTCTTTAATTAAATGTACAAATAAGATCAAACTTTGATCTTATTTGTGCTTTACCTGAAACGATACCGTTTAGTCAACATATTTAACGCAGGATTTATTAAATCGAAAACATTTAATAACCCTGTTTGTTGGATGTAGAACAGTAACTCTGAAAAGACACCTTGACATTCACCCAATTCAATTTTGACTATGCGATTTCTAAATCGCTTATTTGGTTGCCTCGAGGTTATTGACATAATATATGAATTCTTAAAATCTTGTGTCAAGGCGAAAAGAAAATTGTAGGTTGTTGGTTAACAAAAATTTCTCTATTTTCTATACATTAATTGGTTTTATTATAAAAAAAAAAAATGAATTACAAATACTGGTGGTTTCCGAAAACTTTTATTTTGATTTGCTTATTGAAACTAGGTTACTTTCCAAAACCTGAATTGCACCTCACTTAACACTCGAAAATCGAGCAGTTAAGAGATGTTTACAATTATGGTCGTAATTAACCATTTGCCTAGTGCACAAATTCAATTGAGACATAGACAGAACTTAAACATAGGTTTTTTTCATATTTCAATAGACTCGGATATTTCAGAATCCACTTCTGTGCAAAGGCTCTTTGGCATAAGATGGGTCGTCCTTTTTGTACTTCTGCCTACCCCATAAGAAAAGCTCAGCCTCAGCTGTTGATGCTAAGTAATAAAAAAAACCGCGAAACGGAAGTTTATTTTTAAAGTGCCGGTGTCGGCGTCGATGTGGAAAATTGGTGCTCCTGCTCCGCCAACCGAAACATACAAATGGTCTAGAGTTATGAGTGTTGAAACATGCTCTTTCATGGAGATTGACACAGCTGTAAAGGGCAATGAAATAGCTTCTACGATTGTCTGATGGTCCTTACAGACGGTCATTTATACATCCAGCGAACCCTGGGCAATTAGCGCCTATACTATAGCTACATTTTTGTGACAGGGATGCACTTCCCCATGGCTTTAGGATGGATAACTGGCTAGTGCCGATGGTCCACGGTTGAGTTCTGGAGAAAACGGAGGGTTGTATCGGACTCCTAACCAACAACTAAACCCCACGGTTCCTACCAATAATACTCTGTACACGTGCGTCCCCCCCACCGTTCCAATCTAAACCTTTAACATCATATTTTAACTATTCTGATATTTTATTACAATGAGAAAATAAGGCCACTGGCAAAGAGATTTAAAAGACTAATAGAGCGGACATTGAGGTTATTTTCATACTAAAATTATGATCCCAAACATTTTCGATTTTGACACACGAGTGCTACCCGACAAGCAGGTGTATGACACTAGACAGACCGATTTGTTACTAAGTAGTAACAAGTTTTTGGATTATGTTTTTCTTCGTCTTGTCCCGTCTTTGTCGTATTTGAATGTCTTTAGCCAATAGTCTTTGGGTACTACAGTAAAACAATATTAATAAGACATTTCATTTTCACGCGCGTTAAATATGCATTGAACCAAAATGCCTCAGAGATATTTATCGACGGCATGCTAAGCCAGAGCCCCATGAGCTGCTTAAAAACTCTGACACCAGGTTAGGCACTAACCACACGATAACAAAGAAGTATATGCAGTAAAGAGTAAGTTTACGATATTAATTAAAAATGAAAGAAGACGACTTTGTTTTACTACGTGTGACAGTACGACATTCTTCGAGACTTAATGGCAATAATTACCAACATTTAATTTCCGGTTTGCCTGTTGGAGACACTTAGAGAAATCTTGGTATGTAGGTCCTATACATTAGACCATAACGAAGAAACTTCATTTTTAACCGACTTCAAAAAAAGGAGGAGGTTCTCAATTCGGTTGTATGTTTTTTTTTGTGTTTGTTACCTCATATCTCCGTCATTTATGAACCGATTTGATTTTTTTTTCTTTTATCTGAATGGATCTATTTCCCGATTGGTCCCATACAAATTTCATCAAAATCAGTTCAGCAGTTTGGTTTTGAAATCAAAATAGCTGGAAAAAATGTCATCCAAGTAAAAGAAATTGCGAAATTGATACTTGACAAGGATTTGTGTGTGATACGATAACTAAAAAGGGTAAAATAAAAACTTTTTTTGCAAAAAAAAACCGACTTCCAAAAAAAAACACTAAAAAAGTGGAAAATAACTTTACTTTCGGAAGTCGGTGGCAAAAAAGTCAATGAAACAAACAATAGTCACCGACTTCCGAAAGTAAAGTTATTTTCCACTTTTTTTGTGTTTTTTTTTTGGAAGTCGGTTTTTTTTTGCAAAAAAAGTTTTTTTTTCCATAAAATCATTGCTAAACAAACAATTATTTTAGTTAAAAAGAATAGGCTGCAAGTAAAGTAGCTAAATGTCGTGTGTTCATGTAAAAGTTGGCATTCGGTCCTTTGCGCCAAAGGTTAAGGCGACCGTTATAAAATCTTTCAACAGCTGATAAAAATCGTTGCTTTTTTTAAATCGCTGTTTGGATTACAAAAAATAAATGACACGTTCTTAACATATAGTCTCCACAGACAATGACCTACCTTCCATCTTGCGCCATCGACACGCTAAGAAGAACATATAATATAGCTATGTTACTAATTTCCATCTACTAATTAGGCCAATAAACCAATGCGTGGCGTACGTACTTAAAAAATTAGCGACTTTAAAGGAAACTGTTCAATTACAGGTTACATACCATAGAGTGCCTATAAAAGTGTCATATACGGCAATTTGTATCCAGTGGAGCGTCATAATAGCATATCGGTATCAACCATTTCCTTTTGGGACATTTTTCATTTCAAACAATGGGCGGCAAAGAATGGTTATTATGTCGTAATGTTGCGTCGCTCACATAAAACGTTTACAATTTCAGGGATTTGGAAAAAAAAACTAAATATATAGGAATGCGGTCACAGTTTACGCGTAGGTAAAGTTTTGTGGTGGCAACAAATGTCGTAAGTTGTAGAAAGTTTGTGGTGGTGTCTATGTTTGATCTTTGATCTTCACAAGGTATGAATGAGTTGGATACAAAGATAGTGACGACTTTCTTGCCATGTGATTATTATTGGTAAGCAACGAACGCCGAATGGATGACAATAAAATGCATTGTCTTTATTTACGAGCCAACCGATCCGATTACCACAGCCGGGTACAGATTTTATATTCCTTGTTTATATTGAGAATGAAAGTAAACTGCAAAGATGATCTTCTAGGACGCTGCTGGTTATTAAACAGTAATATTTTTCTATACTCATATTATAAAGAAGTAAATTTATTTGTAAGCTGATCTGATTCCAAAAATTCTTTCACTGATGATACATTATCCGACAGTTACATTATCCACGAGTGTCATAGGCTACATTCAAAACGTTCCTGTGGCTTAACTTATGTATATAACGAGAGTGAAGCCGCGAGCAAAAGCTAGTCAAAAATAAATCTATTATCAAGCAGACTCTACAGCTATTTATATTTTGGTCTACATTCAAAGTGTAAATTTGTCTTCTTACTTTCTTTAACTTTAGTTACCTTTGAATAAAAAATAGTTTTCCTCTATACTTGGTTGCAGAAATGGTTCAACGCACATACGGATGTTCGACAGTGTTTCGTAATACAAGACAGACAGTCAGACACAAAACCTGTTGCCTCTTATGGAAATACAGGATGAGTAATCGAAGTTCATGTTCTCTCTTTGCTCAAAGCGGATTTAACTATAACAGTACCTAATAAATAAAGGAGCTCATCATAGTAAGTTTTTGTTCGGTAATTACACCACTTTTACCATTTTATAATTTGCCATTGAAGAGCGGGGCCTCCTAGCACAGGTATATGTTTTACTTAAATGGAGGTCCATATGTAAGTTTTATTGCAAAAGCTGTACAAGTTTCAAAGTACAATAAACCTTTTTTTTTAATTATTATGAGATAGTCACGCATAGGTATAGACGCCCCATGTAAAATACTGGTTTTCAGCTGCATCCGGTTAGACTGGAAGCCGACCGAGTCACGCATAGGTATGGTATCAGTGACTCAATTGTGTTTCATTATAGAGAAAGATGCTATAATTATGACCAATTGATCATATAGCGTAATTTGTGTGTCATCTCCATGTTATCGGCACGGTTGGCCCAGTGGCTGAGCGTTTGGCTGTTGCGCTGCGTGTCGCGGATTCGATTGTCGAACAGATATTTGTATGGCCTATAGGTAGTTGTTCCGGATCTGGCTGTTTGCGTTTGTCAGTTTAGATGTTTGTAAACGCACCCACTATACAGCAGAAATTCCTAGAGTGGGGCAAAGTTATTTAAAAAAAAACCTAGGCTAAACGTTATTTTCTTTATGTATTTCTAATGTATGCGTTCTGAGCTCATTGTGATATGATGGAACCTGTTACTGTTAATGACATAACAAAACGCGATATTCCTATTACATGAGTAAATATTGCCTGACCCCAGACGTAATCTTAATTAATTGCCAGTCGGATTTCCGTGAATGTAAAAAATGACCCCGAATCGACTAATACGGATGCTAATTCATATAAAAAATAAGGCTACGCTTACATAACACGCATTTTTTATCCATCTTCACGAATTTGACACTCTTTTCCTTAGAAGATGACGCAAGTAGGACTGTCGAATCCATTAGCACTAATAACTTGTTAGCTGTTAAGTAATAAACGTAACAGTAACTGGTTTAAACAGTGTAATTATGTTACGTATTTAAAGGATTGTTACATTATAATCTGCGAACATCACATCTTGTACATTTGCAATCTACAGTCACAATCTACCTGAAGTTACAGTTGACGGTTGACGCACCGCTGTCTGGAAATTCCACGTAGTTGCGTAGTCATAATTAGAGCCACGAAACCAAACAAGCTTACTTAACCTTTAAAGTTCTTAGTCAATGTAGGATCAGGTGTCTGTGCCAGTTAGGAGCACCCCAGTCTAGTGGTGCGAATCGAAAGGTAGATAGAAGTGATTGGTCAAATTAATGAAATCAAAAAAAAATTGATTCGAAGAGACTAAAAGATTTGGAGCTCGTGGCTAAATAATAACATCCGCTCGGGTCAACCTTCAGGTTAAGCCTAGCCTTGCCTAGGCTGGTCCGTGGATAGGTGACCACCAATTACATACCTAGTTTCCTCCGCGCCTCGGAAAGCACGTTAAGCCGTTGGTCCCGGCTGTCAATTGTAGATCTTTGACAATCGTTAAGTAGTGAGTGGCTCGAACGTCTGACTACCAGTCTTACCAAGGGGTATCGTATTACCCAGTATTAACTGGGTTGTGGAGGTCAAATAGGCAGTCGCTCTATATAAAATACTGTTTAGCTGCATCTGGTTAGACTGGAAGCCGACCCCAACGCAGTTGGGAAAAGGCTAGGCAGATGATGAAAAGATTTGCCGATTCAAAGTGTTATCATTTAAACTACAGCTTTCGCTAGTGTCCTATTTAACAAAACGCACATTTGCTAGCGAAAATGATCAACGCTCACGTTTACGATGTCAAGGAAGCACCTTTCGACGTCGGCGGCGGCAACGCTGCCGTCATTGGGTGTGTTTCGGAAACCGGATTGTCTGTCAGAAGAACCGTAGACTACTTTCTTTCCTTCCCAAGTCCGGTCTACACACATGTGATATTAATAATGATTTTAAACTTTTTCTCGTCGATTATGCCAGATTTAACTTTGTAGTTTCTAGAATGGTTATCTGGCTTATGAGATTTGTCTACGCTTATTAGGTGTTATGTTATGACAATGTGCTGTATCATCCATAATTATTGACCTGTCTAAATAAAGAATTTGGCCTCAATAATAACATAACATAATCACGCCTGCAATCACCGTAGGGTTAGGCAGAGGTGTACCTATTAGTACAACCACATTTCACCAGTTATATTTAAGTTCCATGTGTTAGGGGGCGTGCCTATTGCCATTAACCGGGCACGAATCCAGATTCCGTGGCTGCTACTGAGAAATTACTGATGGAAAAACCCAATCCCACTTTGCCCGACCCGGGAGTCGAACCCAGGACCTCATGCTTAGCAGTCGCACTTGCGACCAAGATACCAACCTATAATAGTAACGGATTAACCTTTATGTTTGGAAAGTTTGTTTGGAAAATTTTGATAAAAAAATGGTTCCGACGGAGGAAATCGTGTCTATTTCACGTTAGTTCATTTTAATTTAGGAACATTGTTATACAACGTAAAATACTTAGTCTAAAAACGTACTAAAAAACCCAGCTGTGTAATCTGCAGGCTGCATATTCACTATTGTTATGTACAATAATAATACTAACAAAGTATTGCACTATTTGTTTTGATATCACTCTCAATGTAGTCTGTATAAACCGGGTCACTAAAATGTTTTTAAATGATATAATCATTTGTCACCTTGTCGGTATAAGACTATGTAAGTACGGATGAAGAATGAAGGCATTGTGATTATTACACTCGTATCATAATATTGCTAGACGGCCTAGGTGATGTCAGAAGTGCTAGCATGAGTTGTATCACTGTAAACATAGACGATTTAATTTAGGGTAGATGAATGCTAACCTATATAGTTTAGAATTACAAGACTATCTGAAATTAACTTCACTTCAGCATGATGATGCTATAAAATAAAATAAAAACCTTTTATTTGCTGAAACATGCTACAATTTTATTTTTAAACACTGGTATTCAGCTGCATCCGGTTAGACTGGAAGCCGACCCAAAATAGTTGGGAAAAGGCTAGGCAGATGATGATGCCACAATTTTAAGGGTATGTGAAAGTTGTTGTTGTCAAAATAAAAAAATATAAATATAACTAATGCTTAATGAAACTTATTTGTGTATCTATAGTGTAGTAAAGTTTTCTTTTCCATTAGTAGCAACTTTGTTGTTAAAGATATTGATGACACTATGCAACCATAAGGAACAGGCCATGCTGAACTCCCATACATGGGCACCGTTGTGTAGACGATGAACTAAATTAAATCGTTAACGCCCAAACACAACCGTAATATTCCATCACAAATACGCAACACCATGTGAATGAAGAGCCATTTTATTCATATCGCAATAGTGAACGTCAGTGAATTGAATCTCACAATCGAATGTTACCGAATACATTATTACAAAAGCTATAATCTGTGTTTTGAATCAATTTACTCTTAGTGAATGTAAACTCTTTCTTATCATAGATTTAACAATCCGCGCGATGTGTGCTTCTTTTTAGGAATATGACAACTTGTGACTACTACACAGCCACAGAAAGAATTTTTAACCATTCATACGTACTATGAAGTAACCGAACGATAAGCTATTTTTTTTTTTATTGTCGGCAGGGAAAGAGTTCTAGTTTTAAGGATTTGATGTGGCGGACACATTAGAAGCGCATGTGACTTTTCAACTTTATAAAATTAGCTCCGAATCTTAAACTCATTAAAGTATAATTTAGAATGATGGCATTAACCTGCAATTACTTTACCGTTGCAAGAAGTAATTATATTTTTAATCAATAACTTATCATCTTCATTTTCCTGTCTTATGCCAATTTATTTGGGGTCGGCGCAGCTTGTCTTCTTCGTTTATACTTCTCTATTACTCGTCATCTCAGCAGTCAATAACTACCATCAACAATTATAGACATATAAAATTATGGTCGTGATGCATTTTCTCTGCGCAAGAGTGTCTGTCAGAATTTTAGCTCTTCGTGGTGAAAGTTAGAGTGCAAGTCAAACATACGCAGTTGCAGTGCACTGCCGCGTCCGTGTGATAATAACTTGAAAACATGTGAGCGTAAATTTGTTTATGTTCACGCTTGTTTCCTTGTAGGTCAAGCAGAACTAAGTATCATTAGCTGTAGAAAGGACTATGTTTGTTTCAATGTTGTGTTTCTTCATAACTACTTGTTTCATCATTAGTTTTTAATTTATACGGTCAATTGCCGTGTCCCGCCATTTGCAACATTACGAAAACTAGATTTGTGTATGGCATAAGGTGCTTAATTTGTGAAATATACGTAGGATGCAATCCAATGGAAACTTCCTTCACAGTTGCCTCTTTCGATACACAAGAATGTTGATTACTCATTTATTCATGATTTTGTATGTGTAAACTTTCCTTTAGTCACAGACGTTATGTCTCCCTCTCGAAAAACAGTTTCAAAATGTGAATTGGCTTGTAGTCGCGCATTGTGGATCAGACGGAAATCCGGTAGACGAAAACATTCTAGTGGACTGTTACTCAGTCATGCGATTACTTAATTCAGACTTAAGTAACACATACGCGTGTAATTTTGTGCGAGTAAAGAAATTAGTGAAGTAAGAAAGGCTCATAACAAACTTTTTTTTAATAATAATACAAAGAATGTAATGTGCGAATAAAGTGTTTTTGAGTTGTTTTTTTTTTTTTTGTTAAAGCTTCCGTAGCTGCCCGGAGTCTGGATGAATACCCAGTTCTTGGAAATAGACAAGCCACTATAAATAGAGGTTTCATAAATTATCTTTTAGTTAATCTCTTTTGTAATTAGAATTACAGATGGTTCTCCTTTATAGTTTCACAAAGTAATAGAGCCTTTAATGGCAGTGCACATGAACCATTGTTTTTATTTTATTATCGGCAAGTTAAGGAGTTGTTGCAACATTTTTATTGTATATTACAAAAGCTTTATTGTCGACCTAGGTTCTAATCGATGATCAAGACAGTTATAGCTTTATGTGTGAAGACAATGACTGATTGACACACTTTGCCATGGCCAGAAAAAATGCTCCCAAATAGGTTCTATCTCTAATTCATAAGATCCAAGTCAGTAGAGAGGAGGGCCTCCAATCTTACACATAGATATCTGTTACTTAGTTCTTATAATATTATGACACCATTATTTTTTGGGTCAACGAATTCGCTACTGTTGGATAGATAAAAACAGAGAATAATTCCAAATACAATTTTTACAATACAGTTGCTTAATTTCTTGACCATTTTACAATAAAGTAAGTATGTGACTTTTTGACTCTCTCATTTTGACTGGTCAATTTGGGTAATGGCAATCTGCGAATGTAGGATTTTTTCGTAACCAACTCTTATTTGGTAAAAATATCACACCTGTAATCCCCGAAGGGTTAGGCAGAGGTGTACCTAATAGTACACCTATATTTCGAGTGTTATGTCTAAATTCCATGTAATTGGACGTGAGCCTATTGCAAACAACCGGGCAGAAATCTAGACTACGTAGCTGCTACTGAGAAATTCCTGATGAAAATACTCAATAACACTTTGCCCGACCCGGGACTCGAACCCAGGCCCTCATTCTCAACAGTCGCCCTTTCACTAGACCAACGAAACAGTAATACTGAAATAACCATACAAGTAGGGAAGTAGCGATCATATAACATTGAAACACTATAAGAATCAAATCATTCTCACTCAAACACATGGCAGACACTTTCTATCGATAACTCAGTCCCGGCTAAATATAGTAATGTTTATAATTTGGCCGACACCGGACGGTGGTAGTCAGAAAGCAAAACGGCTTCACTTTCAATGTTGTGTTACGTTACATGTCAATGTCCGAACGTGATCGAGATTATAGGTGGCCTTTGCGCAGGTTGTCCGAAGCGGCTCTCCTTCTATAAGACAGTTTAGATATCGGTAGTTTTGGCGTTCTGATTGGCGTAGTGAGCAACGCACTTATGTCAACGATTTTTGTATGGTCCATACTTACACCCGTATCTATAGTCAAGCTAAAGTAATTACTTGTGCTAACATCTCTATGCAATAGACAAGAATTTAAACGAAGTAAGAGCCGTCAAAGAAAGCAAAGCTAAGAATTCTAACGTTTGACAGTTCTAGCTCCAAGCAAGCAATTACTACTCGTAAACTAGAAAGTAAAAATCGTATATTAAATATGTAATTAATTTTACTCAAGTTTTCATTTTGACTTGTTCATAGATACGGGTACCTATCAGTCGTTAAGGTCGCCTCTTGCACTGATTCGTTCTAAACGCTATGAGAATGCTAGAGTTATCCTTAGGTTTATTTTTCTTGTTTTGTATAAAACATTAATATCAAAACTATAATTAAAATATTTTTACTATCATTCCTGTGAGTTATTAAAAGAACACGACGAAATTTATACGACTTCCGAAGATGCAAAATGGTCGTTTAAAACTCAGAATTCGTGAAAGTTAATTCTTTGCATACATTAGTTGGCACTTCTAAGATGGTAGACATTTTGAAACTCATAATAGATTTGACTGTGGTTTTCTCGTGTCTTCTTTGACCTACTTTATATTGGTAAGCAGTTGACTACAAAGAACAGACGGCCAAAATACTTGCTATTCCACTTGGATATTACAATTCGGAGCAAGTAGGTATTGAAGTAGAGTATTATAATCAAGGTAGTGCCTAAGACAGTGTAAAGACAACTTGTAAAATGGTACGTTAGTCCTATTTCCTGCAGTCAGTAGAAATTTCCGTGTGAATACTTAACCCTCTAAAAGTCCGGGATGATGTTTAATTTCCGAAATAAAGCTGTTATAAGGTCTTATCTACATGTTACTGACTTCTTTGAAAATGATTATTATTCCAATCTCTGTTTATGACATAGAACCCAGAGGGCGCAAGTCCGACTTTGCCTTGTCCCCTTATACAAGGTGTAGTTTTGCATCATCCTCGTCAAATTCAAGGAGGTAACTATGCTAATGATTCTCGACCTGAATCAATAATAAAATGGGTATATAATTTTTATATTTTTTTCTAAATATCGGAAATCGGCAAGTGTACACCACCCGTATTAAAACGCGGCCCGTCTAATACTAGCCCTATAACCGCGCTTTCACACCCACAAACAAACGCAGACGTTTATTAGATAAACGGGTGATTCTCCTCTTTTGAGAAGGGCTTCATTCTGAAATAGTGTCAAATTGAAACAACTAAAAAAAGCAATGTTTATTATTATTGACCAGGTACTATAATTTATATTTATTGTTTACGTCTTCTATGACAACCTCCTGAATTTTGACGAGGTTGCAAAACTACTCCTAGAATATTTTGGAATAAACCGGCGGAAGCGAAAAGAGTTCCCTTTCTATAATCGCTGCGGCACACGTGTATACTTGTCTCTGGTTTTTTCTCTGTACATTACGCAATGAGGATGGGGTGAACAACCTTCTTTACGTGCCATTGTGACTACAACCTGAAATCGTGTGACATTCTGTAATTGCAATAATTATTGTGTGGGTTATCATGCCCGTGCTTTTCTTATTTAGCTTAAATGTCAAAAATACACTTATGGAGAGTGCTTATTATAATTACATACACATTACATATTGCTGCGAGGGGTATGGAACCCTAAAAACGGATACATTTCGGAAGTTTATTCAACCCATATTAATTACGTAAAAGAGAAAAAAAAACGTGGCGCTAGTAGCTTGACTAATTACGTTAAATGTTGTTTATAAAGTGAAGACGCGGATATAACGGAAACTGCCTCTTCAGAGAAGCGATTCGAGATGGATAATGGCACGTGTTTAAATAGAGCAAAATAATATGAGAAGACCATTTATTTGCAGCACAAGTAGCGACTTAATTAAATGATGTCCTTGTTTTACTAATCTGTCGTTTTATCATTTGTTTACAAATTGAACTATGTCGAGTTATTTTGGCCATCGTAACCGCAACATGAGTAGATATTGCCTGAATTCTACATACTATATTTTCCTCTTATTACTTATAGTTCGTCTTAAATATGGTTAGTTTTAAAATTGTATACTTGTTTATCTGGATTTTAGATTTCTTAGTACCTGACTGTTTACGTCGTACGTAGTTTTTTTTTTTTTAAATTAAGTGCCACTCCTAGGCAACAGCCAAAATAATAGAATTGTTAAGTTTAATTGAATATTTGAAAATAGGGTAAATCTTTGAGGTTCTAATCAAAATCAAACGTTCAATTTTGAGAAATAAGTGCTAGTCATAACTAACAAATAAAGACTGGTTCAAAACATTACATAGAATAGTTAGGTAGGTTAGGTATGTACATATGTAAGTAGACATCAGTGAGGAAGTGTGTTATGAACTTCTAAAAAACTTTTACGATACATTCACCGCTATTGCGTAAACATGACCGCCTCTGAAAGGTACTTGGTTCCGTAAGATAAACTTTCTTGCCGGTACCAAATAAGTGTAATAACATCACGTTTGTAATCTGCGAAAGGTTAGGCAGAGCAGTAGTTATAGTACACCCACATTTCGCCAGTTATGTTTTAATAGGGGGCGAGCCTGTTGCCATCAAGCGAGCACAAATCCAGACTCCGTGGCTGCTACTGAAAAATTCCTGATGGAAAAACCCATTATTAACACTGTCCGAATCGAACCCAGGAGCTCATGTTCAGCACTCAGCAGTCGCGCTTGCGGCAATCCAAATTAGTATTTTCTTCTAAAACATCTACCTAATAGAATGGAATATTTACAAAAACAGCATAAGTATAGAATATGGTATTCTACTAATGTAGAGTGACTATCTACTAAAAACGATATACCTAGCTGATTTCAAGCCTTTTTAATCCTAAACTACCTCTCACTTTTAAATTGGTGTCACTGCCCCAAACCTAACCTCTAAAATAAACAAATGAATTGACTTCTTCATTACAAATAATTGCCTTAAAATGCAAAATTTCGCGTGTGTAACATTTTATTTTTCCATTGAATTTGGCATTCGTTAAACATACGTTACATTATGATTAACTTAACTTCAGATGAGAATCTTGCTAGAACCTAATTACAGTATTCTGTACTTTACGACTAAGTAACAATCAAAATTATGAGAATATGTATGTGACCTGAGATTTGAACTTCAAGCCTTGGCACAAAATCTGACATTAATTAAATAATATCACACGGCATTATGATCGTTTTCATATGCCTCTCCACGTACCCAGGCACTTATAGCGGTCCTTATGAACGTATATTTCCAAACATTTGTCCTAGACTTGTGCTATGTTCAAAACAAGCCAAAAGTCAACCTTTACATTCATAAGAATAGAATGCTTGTTGCCAAATTTCATGATTCTACGTCAACGGGAATTTCCCTATAGGTTTTGATTCCCTTGTGAAATCGCAAAATATGCTACATAAACGGTCATATCTTTTGATCGCGTTGACTTACTCGCACAAGTTTGTTTTTTTTTTCACAGCTAAAAGGAGACCGACCCTATTTTAACTTGATACCTCTACGCGTTCTTGAGAAAAAGGGTATTGACAGATAGATAACACAGTGATTCTATAAGGGTTTATTTTTCCTTTTGTGGTACGGCACCCTAATTGTAATGGTAATTTGAATATGGCAGTGAACAACGTGGCTTGACGTTTACGAATTGTATACTTATAGAATCCAGAAGTCAAAATCAAAAATCAAAATCAAAATCAAAGCATTTATTTCAAGTAGGCCAATTACAGGCACTTTTGAATTGTCGAAACAAAGACAGCAATAAAAAATGAAGCTACAGTCCCAGTCACAAGACATAATAACTGTGAAAGTACTGTAGTTGCCCATTCCAAAGCGTAGATCTCTATGGAGAAGAATGGGCAAGAAACTCCATGGACACTCTTTTAAATCATAATGTTTTTACAAAAAATCTTGGATACATCATTCTTGTAGAGATGGTACATTATGTGAGAACGATGTAGCAAGACGTGCACGTTAAAAGTGTCCACAGTACAAAAAAAGGCAATTAAAAAACAAAATAATTAGTTCAAATAAACCGTGGCAACCAAGAGATGACCAGTCACAACTGACAGCGCCCGTTCACGAACATGACGCATGGATCAGCCATCATTCAACTCAACCATTTTGAAGGGAACTAAATGACCCGACACACACGCCACCATCAGCGAGACATTTGAGTGAGCATGACATACTCTTAACCGCCAGGGCACATTCAAGTCGAGAAAAAATAAAAAAGTAGGTTTCCTGTGACTGATAGCTTTCTAGTACATAGTACTCACACAATATAGGCTATGCTGCTATATAATACTAAAAAGATTGAATTTATACAATGCAAAGACAGTTGAACAATCTTCAGCAGCCCCAACAATACTATTTAATGCTATCAATTTATGCGCCCCTGTCCTTGTGGAGCAGGACCAGCATTGAGCCAAGCATTATTATATCGCTGATAAACAAAAAATCTTGGATACATCATTCTTGTAGAGATGGTACATTATGTGAGTAAGGTAAGTGATAACATATATATATGTATATTACTATGGAGTAGTGTACCTGCGAGTCTCTAAAGCATGTGTGAACCACATAAAGAAAAAAAAAGTTTTGAAGTAAAAGCAAATATTAAGTCAAACTTGCATAATCTTTCCATCTCGTCCGCCGGAAGAACTTATACAGCCGTAGTTACAATCATTTTTTTAGAGCAACTTTTCGTAATTAACCGTAATAAGTGTGTTAAGATCAACACTCATTTATCTTAGTGTGCTCTTATCGTGTAATCAATTAATTCACCTGCAAACGCATCAGTTACTGATTCTGGTTTAGTTTGATCAACAGTTCATATTCATATATTTATTTGCAGTTTTGACGTCTCAATCTTTTGTTGTTTTCCACCTAGAAACACCCATAAATTTAAAATCACGCAGAAAAAAAAAACATAAATGTTTTATCGTTACCTCGTTGTAGTTAGACTGCTATTTAATCTCGAGTAAACACTCAACAAAATACAACAAACAAAGTTTGACAAAACTGTCCGTATTGAGTGAAGCATTATTTTTAGATCGGACCCTACCAATACTTTGTGATAGCACAAGCAGTTGAAACACTCAATATCTGATCTTTCCTAAACGGTATTGATATCAACTTTCAAAGACTAGTCTATAAGAAGGTGGGTTCTCGATAGTTTTGCAACATTCATATCGCCTTAGTTGGAGTGTTTCATATAGTGTATTAAGGAAATATGTAGTTTAATGTTTTTCATACCGTATAAGACAAATATTAGCAAACAGAACTTTCCTAATTTGGCCCATGTTAAGTAAGTATGTCTGAATAATGGCGCGCTTGCAGTTCGTCAGTCGTAGCGAAGAACCAAAATCAATGCAGATCGACCGAAGACTTGTGATTACAATCCTTGCATGGATTTTTCTAAATTGTGGCACAGGAAATACAACGGGCTATCTTCTTGATAGGTGCCGTTTATTAACAACTACATAAACAAAAGTCTATATGGTTTAGATCTATGCTTATCTATGGATACCTAGGTGAACCTGATAATTGTTGTAATTGAGGGTCCGTGCTCCTCCCAAGGGAAACCTAAAGTAGTTAATAATTACGATGGAATAATTAATTTACTTCGGACGTGAAAATGAACTATAAATGAGGTTTCACGAAATCATATACTTGAACATATAATTTTATAGCTTTTGTACAACCGGTTATATGGTTTTGTAAACAAAGATAAGTGCAACAACTTAATAAGTGCTTGTTAGTTACAAGTTATCAGAAACAAAAATGCCATTGTACATATAATTGCAAAATTTTACGATTTTACTTTCGTTGGCGGAAATTGGAAAAAAGTAAAGTTACTGTTTATGATATTCGATGAGATTGTAATTAATTAAATTTTAGTTGATTAAAAGGGTTTAATAAAACCCGGTTTTTGTCTTTCCCGGGTTTTGCAATGGGACTGAAACCGGGTTTCGATTGAAACGGGATTCTGTCAGTTTTATATTTTTTATGTTTTTATACATCTTCTGCGTTATTAAACGAACGTATATTATACTTCTGTCACTTTTTGACAAATTTGTATTATTGTTAGACATTATTATATTAGGGGGCGTGGATTAACTAGCTGGTGGGTTGCTTGAACCCATTACAAAATTCATCTTAAACTCTGCAGCTACAACAAATAAAAAACACACAGAACAACACGCAAATAAGTGTAAATGTCAAATTGACACGCAACGTACATATAATATAATGCGTGTCATTCAGCTATTTATTTATTACCCAAAGGTAAATAATATAAAACTGTTTTGTAGATATTTACTCAATTATACGGTGAGAATATTTTTACCTTTTATTGATTACATTTTTACGTGTTTTCTTTGTAGTACAACAATGACAAATTCACACCTTTTTGTTAACTGGCATTGTGTGAAAAGGTGAAACTTGTCAAAGGTTGAAAACGCTTTTCATTGCGCAATACTAGCATCGGTATTTATCGTAAAATACACATTGAACTTAAATAATCTTATTACATTGTAATTTTAGTTTTATATCCACAAAATATTGGATTTTGTGTCCTTTTTTTTGCATAGTAGGTACGATTTAAGATAGTTAGATTATAATTTAAACGTTTTATTTATTTAGTTGAGAAAACACATTGTCTTTTTTTTAGTTTAAAATCATTGAGTTCCATAAATAGCTAGTAAAACATAATACCTACCTAGTATTGTTACACCGTTAAGGAAATTACTTCCTTTCTCTTCAAACGAAATACCGTAGTTGTGACACATTAATGTATTAATAATGCCTCTTTAAATAATAAATGACGACGGTATTAACTTACCTTTATATTACGTGTGATCATCATCCTACACAAGTAGACGGCGAAAGTCACTTAGCACTTCCACTGGCACCCCACAAGCAAACCACCAAACACTTAATAAAGAAATAGAAAATTCCACAAATAATTATCTGGCTGACACGATTATGGTATCCCGTTCCAAAAAAAAAATGGCAGACGGGATGACGTTTATAATGGCGCGAGTTTGAATGCAACTTTCGCGCGCGTTCGCTAAGACGTCTCACTCTCACTGGCCACGGCGCTGGCTTTTCTTTTTATTTAAACTTGCAATCCCCTCTAGCGATTGTGAACTATCGCATAATATCTTGTTATCAATACTTTATTCGGGGCGGACTGACGCCTCTCGTTTAAGGATCTAGTTACATTCATTAGTGCTACAATATAAGAGCTATATAATTTACATAGTGCAGTGTGAATTAGTTCCTGTCTTACAGTTCTCAAGCGGAAGAGTATTTTTTTAAGAATTCATTAGTCATAATACCACTATGTATAACAATTCGGTCATCTTTATAGCAAAATGTTTGCCTTTCTATACAAGCAACACAACAATTAACCGATGAAATAGGTCAGAGTTGCACAGGGCGTTTTGTAAGGAGGGAAAATGTTGACCTAGTTTCCACAAAAAGACATCAACGCGCGGTCGCCTGGGTCATTTTTCGCATTTAAATATTTTGTTCGAGGGTGGAGACCGATCGACGATCAACGATAAGTCGGATGCAAGTTATAATTATATTTTAGGTTGGTGTATCCAATAAGCATTTTTCGTACAAAAAATACAGCCCCCATTTGAGTATGTTCAAAGTGTCTGGTTTTGATTTTTGTTGGCACTAATGACATGCATTAAAATTATTGTCCATCGATTTATTTCTTTTCCTGTATTTTATTAAAACTGAAAATTGAATGAAGTGAATTTGTCTTTATACGTTGTAACAAAAGTAGTTACGAAAATTCATACCTATCATATTATTTTTGTACTTCCAAAGCATTGTTGGTTGCTGGTCAGCTCACACCTAATTTCTGTATTTGTGTTAGTTTGCCATAAAGAATTTGAATTTTCAACATTCTATGTTTACAACAACGCAAAAACATGTTGCTGAAACAAATGAAAAAAATGCGGCTTATCTTTGCTTTCCAGAGAAGGATATTGGAAAAAATAACTGAAACCACCCTTTCATTGAATAAAGGGATGTTATTGTAATCATAAAATAACATGGCGTTTCGTGTTACCCAGTGACTGAGCTAAGGAGGTCAGATAGGCATTTGCTCCATTTGGTTAAGCTGGATCTATTTCGGCTGATGGAAAAATTTAGGCAGCCTAAACTTTTCGATCATTAAATGCAATTATATATTTAACTGGCGACCCGCGCAACTTCGTCTGCGTAACATTTTTGATTAATGCTCTGCTCTTATTGGTCGCAGCGTGATGTGATATATAAATATATCCTTCCTCAATAAATGGGCTATCCAACACTAAAATAATTTTTCAATTCGAATCGGTAGTTACTGAGATTAGTGCGTTCAACCAAACAAACAAACTCTTTAGCTTTATAATATTAATAATTAATAATAATATTAGCATAGATAAAAGGAAATTCTCCATTTGGGAATAACCATAGATAAAATTGAAAGCACGCACAGCAAGTGAGACGTTCCTTTTTGTACCTTTTTCCCTAAGAACAGTTTTTTCATAAATAAACTAAAGAATGTATCAATCCGATTGTATTCTTTTAAATTCGAAATATTTTCATATTGATATAGTACGAGTACTTTGAGCGGTCAAAAACATGAATAATAGACGTAGGCAAAAAGGCTGCCAGTCTCAAATGAGATTGGGCAGGCCTCAACACAGTGGATGCCTGAAGATGAACGGCGCCGCCGAGGCCAACCTAGAAGGAGGTGGCGAGATAATCTGCGTCACGAACGCTGGTTCGAGGTGGCGCAGGGGAAGAGTACCTGGAAAGACACGGAGAAAGCCTTTGCCCAGCAGTAGTTCAAAAATGCATTTGTAAACTCTGTACCACGTTGAAAAAACTACTCGATAATATCGTTCGAGAGAGTTGCGACTTCAAATAATGATAACCGACTGTGCCATGAATGATTTATTTTATTAGACGCAATATTATGTATATCGGTTAAAAAAACGATGAAGGAAGCTCTAAAATTTGTGCACTTAATGACTCCAATCACATTTATTACTTTTCATGTAGGTTGTTCACTAATCATAGGCGATTGTCGGTCAACTACTTGCAACATGCAGTGAAGGGGGTGTTGACTGATGTTACAATATATGCGCTCAGATACTTGTTTTGTTTCAACATTTTATGCTTCAAGTCTATTAGATAATACTTTTAATAAAATTTTCCACCGTGGAAGTTATAGATTCTTTAGCAAGCACAATTTTTATATGGCGAACTATTGCGGACAGCAGTCCAAATTAATGGTAGTAATATCGTAAATATTAGTATGCAAAGTGGAATAAGCTTTTACAAAATAGTTAGGTTATTATTGTTTTGCAATTATAACTTGATTCGGTGAAGGAACACATTGTGATGAAACCAGCATGCCAGAGAGATATCTCGACGGCATGTAAAGCCAATTCAGAGGCCCATGGGCGGCATAAAAACTCTGACACCAGGTTAGGCGCTAACCACACGATAAAGAAAGACAATTATTTTGCAAAAGTGTGGTATTTCCTTTTCTTCTATGTATTTATTCAATATCATTCAACTTCCTGCCCTCATTCTATTTAATTCATATGAACTTATAAATTAATTATGATATGATTGCTTGAAGGGTTCGGAAACCAGTATGAATCGACGTGAACTAATATTTGTCGGAAATCTGAAAAACCAACGATCTTTTGCTTTATATCTAAGCTCTTGATTCTGACATACATGAATATTTTAAGTATTATGTTGGTACCCAATTCTTTTTTTTTTACTGTTTAAGCGTACTATTACTCTAGAAAAACAAGTATCACGTAATATTCATAACACTTAATTTTTTGCTCACAAAACGAATTAAAATCATATTTTTTTATATGTAGTTACATCATCGATGAATGTCTGAGACTAGACTGTGATAGTTTAGACAAATGCCATGATCCAGTACATAGTATGTAGCGCAGTTTTTTTTTAGGAATCCAAGTGGTTTGATGTTTTTCTATTCTTACATTACATCAGAAACGGTTATGTGATAACCGATATGTAATCAGGAAGTGCTCACACCATTAGATACTAAGTTAACCCATACAGGGTTAATCCGCACAACATGAAAACTTTAAATGGCGGCTTGTCCACGCAATCGCTACAAAAACCATCATTGGCGCCAAGCTTAAATCGATTGCAGTAGTATTCTGCTGACAAAAAGTGCGTCTCTATTCTTAATCGACGTCCAGCAAAAATCACGAGGGACGACACAGAGCAAATGGCATCAAAATTGATCGAATGGCACCATCCTCCGCAGACCATCCACCAGATTTGACCCAGTAAAGTTTTCCTGATTTCTGAAACCAATAAAGTCGCTCGTCAAATCTCATGGCAGATGTGGAGGATGGCTGAACCAAATTTAACACCAAATCAAATTTGACAACAGATTTTACTTTTACACTTGAAGTTAAACTCAGCAGGACGCAAATTCAGAGCTATAGTGCAAAATAGCAATAAAAATGCTTGCTCAACAAAGTGAACCCTTTTTTTGGGATAGATCATTGTCCTATCCACACTTCAAGACTGATACAAAATTCTTACATCAGTACCTAGGTATACTTCTCAATTGACTGTTACATAAAACTAGTGGAACTGTCTAGCTTGTGTGACTGCGGTACCTCAACGCAAACTATGTCACACCTCATGTCCTGCTCTATGCGTGGTTCCTCCTGCACTTTTGAGGGACCTGACGAAGCCACCACCAACGCCGTCGAAGTGGCAGAGTTCTGGTCAAAACTAATTTAATTACAGAAAAGGGAATCATCCACACGACGAAGAAGACTGTTCCGCCCATTTTGAAATCATGACAAATAAATCACCAGTTTTCACTGTATAATACTCAATGGCTATACAATTTTGGTAAATAGCTTCTCGTTAGTTTTTAATAGTCTTTTTCCTGTTAAGTATGTGGGTATGTTGGTCATCATTATAAGGAGTGAAGTGATGTATTTAAAGCATGTTTAAGTCACTGGGTACGTTCAATTTTTTTATTAATGCAATCTTTTCATCAAGCTTATTTAGGTTTTTTAATGTTTTGGTTCAACGATCAGTATTCCTGCTGCATGCAAGCACTGGGCACTATTCCTGTTGACAGCGATGTGAACGAACTTTATGACGAACTTTAAAGCTTTTCTTCTTTTCTATATGTACATATTTTTATTATTATTTTAAGTTTGGTTACAGAGAATTAGGTTGTTAAAACCTTTAAGGAAAATGGGCATCTTTAAGATGATATAATAATTACGATGATATGACAAGATCATATTTCAGTAAAACCTGATACATTTGGTTCGGGTCCACGGATGCAGAGTGTTTACCATTGCACAACGGCCCACATTCATCGTTATCTAACCCGGCATCCTAGTGTGCGTCCGTCGGCCTGCGCAAGAGTGGTCCGAGTGCGAATTTCATTGTAAAACTTAATCGACTATGTGCAATAGGTTTTCGTTTCAAGTAAAATGATCATCGATAGCCTGTGATTATGGTCATTAAAATTTATGAGGTTTGGAAGAGCCATAAAAAATATTAATGTGTTAGCTAGTTTATTGCGATATTTTATTTTCATGCAAGTCTACCATCATCATTCTCCAGCTCTTATCCTAATTTATTTGGGGTCGGCGCAGCATGTCTTCTTCTTCCATACCTCTCTATTACTCGTCACCTCGTCAGTCAACTCCTTCATTTTCATGCAAGAATACGTTTTCGGAAAAACTTAGCGTTGCCCCAAATATTATTTGTTAAATTTAATACCAATAAAGAACGTGTATCCCTCTGTCTGTTCGCCCAAAATGTTGCGGTTTTGAAATTCAATCACAACTAAATATTACGGTTATTTAGGTACGTGACTTTTACTCACAAAATCGTAACGAGCATGACCTCGCCTACCTTTTACGATCGAAAACAGTCGGGCAATATTAATCATAACCTCAGGTGGGTTACCTGATCTGTTAGTGCAGGAATGTTTTAGTATTATTCCGAGAGTGGGTAAGAGATGGCGCTAGACAGCTGTCTAGCGATGTCACTTTCCCACCCTCGGAATAGTTCTAAAACATTCCTGCACGAACAAATCATGGTAACCCTCTTGGTATGGCCTTTAGGTCTGCCGCTGCAGAAACGATTTTTCCAATCATATACCTACAAGGTGTAGTTTTGCAACCTCGTCAAAATTCAGGAGGTTGTCATAGAAGACGTAAATAATCAATATAAATGACGGTACCTGGTCAATAATAATAAACGCTAATTTTTTTAGTTTTAATTTGACACTATTTCAGAATGAAGCCCTTTTCAAAAGAGAAGAATCACCCGTTTATCGAATAAACGTCTGCGTTTGTTTGTGTGTGTAAAAGCGCGGTTATAGGGCTAGTATTAGACGGGCCGCATTTTAATACGGGTGGTGTACACTTATCAATTTCCGATATTAAGAAAACAATATAAAAAATAACCTACCCATTTTATTATTGATTCGGGTCAAGAATCATTAGCATAGTTACCTCCTTGAATTTGACGAGGATGCAAAGCAACACCTTGTAAAACCGATTTCAAACACAGTCTGTGAGGACGCGGAGTCCCTTCACAGGATATTTCCTATAAAATCCGATGCAGGAGGGGCAATGCTGTGGCTCCTATAAGTGAAGGATTACTCTTACGTAATACTTTTTGGTTAGGACATCAAACGCTGTAATATCATGACTTGTGTATGTTCCTGGCTAGAAATATTGTTTTTTATTTATTTATTTAACAATTTGTGTACACACTAAATACAGAAATCAAGAAAGGAACAGAAAAGAGTACAAAGGTAATGCTTATTTCTAATGAAATCTCTTCCAGCACACCTGCAATTCAATGATGCAGTTTTAGTCTGGGCTCGAGACTCCTTTGAGTATTTTTCGCCATTCCTCATAATTTCGGATTTGGCCATCCACACCCTCTTGAAAATTAAAAAAAAAAATCAAATTGCTGTACTTACAATTCCTAAATGGATGAACAAAATTAAAAAAAACCCCCGGGGCCTTCCAGAATTTAAATGTGGTAAAAGACAGACCTGGCAAGTCTGTCCACACCTGTCCGTCTGTGTTGTGTTTAAAGGTGTGTAGTAGTCATGAAAATGAACATCTTCTACTATGGAACCAACCATAACATCGCGACAAAAATATCAGCTGCTCCATACAAATAGAGGGACGGACTCCTAACACGAAAAGAATGTAGGGAATATCGTAAAAGTTGCTCATATTTATGAGTACTTCACTCCTTTAAAGTATTTCCCAAGTTTAACCAATCAGCATTGCTAAAATTTTAAAGAGGTAAGTATCGGAAGTACTTATCCGATTCCGAAATTTCATTCATTAATAAGAAGCTACATTATCGTCGAGTGTCAAAGGCCATCATTAAGACGCCCGACAGATAATTTGTGACTATTAATCTATACTAATATTAAAAAAGCTGAAGAGTTTCGCTAATCTCAGGAACTACTGGTTTGAATTGAAAAATTCTTTAAGTGTTGGATAATCCATTTATGGAGGAAGGCTATAGGCTATGTAACATCACGCTGCGACCAATATGAGCAGAGCATCAATCAAATCAAAAATGTTACACAAACGAAGTTGCGTGGGTCAGCTAGGTTATTAATAACAGTAGAGCGGGCAAAAGGTAGTTCTTACAAAAAAATATTAATAACGATATGAAACGTAGTTACACAACAGCAAATTACATAATTGCCAAGATCCTAGTTACTAGTTGGTAAATCCAAAACGCGAGTCCCCGATCCGGGACGCACCGCCGCAGCATCCGGTGTTACACCACAAGTTGCGAACTTTATGTAAATGACGTAGCTATGAGGTCACGCTTTCAAAATATGTGACTCGAGGTGACTTTTATCATTCATTAAGTAAAGTTTCGGAACAATTCTAATCAAACAACTATCTCTTAGATGTATGTACGGAATTGTTCCGAAACTGCACTAGAACGGTATCTCGTGATAATTGCGTTCACGGCTACTCTAATGGCAATCCCATTTTAATTACACAGTAGGCATTGGTAGATATTAGGTAAATTACAACAATTTTTTTTTTTGTGATTTTCGTCCATGTGCTGAGTCGATTATAATTCTGAAATTGGTTGAAAATAAGTATCTCGTACAGTCAAGGACACAGAGAGATCTTAAACAACGTTCAAATTCTTATCCACTAAGCTATTATAATTATACCGAGCTTCCTTCAGAGTTTCGAGTACTCATTAAAGTTACCCGATAAATACGATGCTCGTTCGTTTTTGAACAGTGCTATAAACACTAAAACTAACAGGTAAATTGAATAATATTGTGTAACTCACAACTTATAAAGTCGTTCACATATTGCAGGCCGAGGAATGTGTTTAAATTAAACATTACATATCCAATTGTTATGTTGACAATTTGGATAGTAAACAGGGCGCAACGCATACAGCTAGCTCGAAGCCTTTTATCAAAGAAAAATCCACCTTACTCGTCTGCTTTAGAGTCAAAAGCTAATGAAATAGTGGTAGGGTTGCAAAAATGTTTTTCCGAGACGAGGTTTTAGAACAGCGTCTATTTTCACATTTTAATGACATAACCTGAGTTTTACATGAAATACGTTTCATTACATATAATTAAACTTTAAAGAATTTTCGTCATTGCTGTATAGTACAATGTCCATGGTATGCACCAGCAATTTTCACATGCAATACAAATACTTCAACACAGCTGGTTACTTTACGTTTGTTACAAACTAGTACCAAAGCGTCAGCTACAAAAAAGGCATACGTTCTGTCGAGGAAACATTCATCATCTGACTAAACTTTTCAAAAATTTATTGGGGTCGGCTGCCAGTCTTACCGGATGCAGCAGAATACCAGTATTTTACATGGAGTGTCTGCCTATCTGACCTCCACAACCCAGTTAGTACTGGGTAGTACAGTACCCCTTAGTAAGACTGGTCGTCAGACATTCAGGCCACTGATACCTGTAACGGCTTAACGTGCTTGCCGAGGCACGGAGGAAACTTACGGGTACGGCTACGGGTATGTAATGATGGTCACTCTTCCATAGACAGACCTTGGCAAGCAGCATCCTCATAAATTTCAGTTTTCCTTGAACATATTTATCTCGACATTTACCTGCCAATGTCATATAGGAATCCCAAACTATAACATTAATTTTGTAGTTAATTTATTCTTCTCACACATTGTGTCTACGTTTCTTTTATATCTGTCCTCTCGCAGGTCCGCTGGAAGAGATTTCTAAATGAAATAAGCGGTACCTTTGTGCTCTTTTGTCTTTATGTATTTTTCCTGTAATGTGTTTTGTGTTTACATAAATAAATAAATTAACATGATTGTACTTTATGGTCATTGTCACCTACCTATAAATTAAATTAATCCAATTGGGAATCTACTAACAGTACAAGTACCTACCGTTTACATGACGTAATAGATAATATTGTTGTTGCAGTAACAAACAAGCTTTGTTTTATGAAATCATTATTATGTGGATGACATCACAATCTGTGGATAACAAAATTCATGGATTACGTCGTATCAGGATTGTGCAGAAATAACTAATACTTATCGTGAAGCTCCCAATGACCACCATATTTTTTTATATTGATAATGAACAAAAAAAATTCCGACTTCCAAAAAAAACACAAAAAAGTGGAAAATAACTTTACTTTCGGAAGTCGGTGACTATTGTTTTGTTTTTGCCACCGACTTCCGAAAGTAAAGTTATTTTCCACTTTTTTTTTGGTTTTTTTTTGGAAGTCGGTTATTTTCTTGCAAAAACGTTTTTATTTTAACCTTTTTAATACACAAATCCTTATCAAGTGTCAATTTCGCAATTTCTTTTAATTGGTTCACATATTTTTTACAGCTATTTTGATTTAAAAACTAAACTACTGAACAGATTTTGATGATAGTTCTATGGGACCAATCGGGAAGTATATCCTTTCAGATAGAATAATTCTTCAAATCGGTTCATAAATGACGAAGATATGAGGTAACAAACACAAAAAAAACGAATTGAGAACCTCCTTTTTTTGAAGTCGGATAAAAATTGACCACCAGCGCGCTTGGAACGCAAATTGTTATTAAGCAGCTGAGGAAGAGAAAGAAATATAAAATATTTATTTGTCGCAGGGCGTGCAGATAAAATGACAAAAAATAAACATTAAACATACATCGCATAACAAATATTCAAAACTAAAACAGGACGGAAAGTATCTCGTGGCTAAATAATAAAAGCCAGGGTTGATTTTCAGGTTATGCCGCGCTTGCCTGGGTTGGTCCGCGGATGGATGACCACCCATTATATACCGAGTTTCCTCCGTGCCTCGGAAAGCACGTTAAGCCGTTGGTCCCGGCTGTCATTTGTAGATCTTTGACAGTCTGACACCGGCAGTCTTACCAAGGTGTATCGTATTGAGCAGTAATAACTTGGTTGTGGGGATCCGATGGGCAGTCGCTCCATGTAAAATACATGGTATTCAAAATCCGGTTCGACCCCAACATAGTTGGGAAAAGGCTAGGCAGATTATGGCCCATTCTTATAACTTAAACGAGCAAACATGAAGAATGATAAATATTATGTATTTTAATCATTCACGTCCGGAATAAATTAATTATGTTATCGACCGCATCAAGTTGCGAAATTTAGAAGAACAACGCGGTCACACAGAAGGATACGTAAAGCGACTTCAATTTATAATATTTCTAGGTATAGATTTGCATAACAAGGAGTGTTACGTCTTTGACACTTACCACGAGTAAGGAAAACGTACATCAATTACTTATATTTTGCAGATATTCACACATAATTATTGTGGAGTCGTTAGAAAAACAGTGATCAGTAATTTTGTCAAAAATATCCATGTACTGTTGTAGGTATCTAAGGGCGACGGGTAATGAGCAAAATAATGCGGTAATGAGCGGAGATCGTAATAGGTAGAGCATATTTGCCCGAACTTCAAGGAAGTAAGTGCAAGTAAGTGCAAGTGCAAGGAAGGAAGTAAGTAACATGTGGATAATACCACCCTCTAATTTAACAGCTTTATTTCGAAACTTGAAAATCATTCCAAGATTTTATACGAAGTATTGTCCACATATTACTTACTTCCTTGAAGTGTAGGCAAATATACTCTAACTGTTCCGATCTCAGGTGATGAGGCTGCGGTAGGTACCATTTGAAGCTGAATACTATTCTGAAGCAACATTACCTTTGTTCATGCTGAATTTCAGAATAATGAATTTGATGACAATGATTCAAGCCCGTGGTTCACATAGATACTATTATAATGGAACAATGATCCAGCTAATTTAACAACAAAGTATGAGAAAGTATAGGTACACACACCATTGTGTGACCCAACCGAATTAACCGATCTAAGCATTTAATTTTAAAATGTGGTTTTAGGTTTTTTTATGAATCAACTACAATATTTTTCTTTTTAGTTAGCATGAACTGTCCCACTCCTGGGCAAAGGCCCCTCTACCTTCTACTTTTCTCTAAATTAAGGAATTTAAATTATTGTAACGGGTGCTTATGCTTTCAAGAAAAACAATGCATGGCTTTAGATAACATTTTATTTGGCAACAATGTCTTACATTCAGTCTGCGGTCGCTACCAAAGAACCTTCAGCATAAAAATAAAATGCCTATAAAGTTTAACGTATTTATTAGATAGGTTTAAGTAGCAAAGCTTTAAATGAGACATTTTCGTTATGTAATATAAAACCGCAGATTGTAGTGTTTAAGTAAGACAGGCAATAATGTTGCAACAGAGAAAATTATTAAATGTCTAGATATCTATTGGGAAGGATTATTCGAGGATGTGGAATTGTCTTTTTAAAAACCGGGGATTTCATTTTCGAGGTTAGTCGCCAGATAATGTCGAAGTCTTCACTTAGTGCATAGGTGTAGATTTGTTTTAGCACCATCCTTCTTGAAGTCGGTTTTAAAAAAAACTACTACTAATCTAATGTCACTGACAGTTAATTATAACCGACTTCTAAGAAAGGAGGATGTCATGTATTCGGCCGGCATCTTTTTTATGTTTGCACACCCTTTTCTCCGTGATTACTGGGCCAATTTACGTGATTCCTATGCGCGCGTTTGTCCCATATGTATATATACACATACAGGGTAGACGGCGCGCCGTACCGAAAAAAACCGGAAACCACGTACTCAGTACATCATTCTGAACCCCCCCCCCCCCCACATAGAAATTTTTCATCGGTAATTTAAAAACAATTCAATATCAATTTTTTTGAGTTTTTTTTTGGACTTTGTAATTTTTTCGTATTAAAGAAAATAAACTTTCAAAGATATAACCATAGAATTTTAAATGATGTGACATTTTATATCACGTCGATAGTTCAGCTCCTTATACTGTATACCTTTTTGGATAGCTAAAGAAACGTACATTTTATTTAGTACATCTGCAGCATAACTGTCATAGACTTTTTTTGAAATATTCTTAAAAGAAAAAAAAAATGTTTATACAAATTTGTTTATTTTTTAAACTTTCAATCGTCGACTACTAACCAGTTGGTTCAGTTACCTGCTTTTTTATGTTGAGAGTAATAAACAAACTAATCTACTACACAAAAATAGCAAAAACATTATAAATTATAGGCACAAATTCCGAAAAAAAGGACTAAAGGATTATACAAAAAATCTTCATTTTGTTTAAAAAATAATCAAAATCCAATATCTCAATATGGGTTAGGTTTGGGGTGGGGTGTTTCATAGTCAAATCAGCTAGGAATGATGAAAACTAAAACCTCTTAAAGGATCTAGGTTGACTTAACCTGTAACCAGGTATTTTTTTACATTGTAAGGACAGGAATCAACAAGTTGCCACAATCAGAGAACAAGGTAAATCCATAGAACTGTGTATTATTATTTGTGGCTTTTATAAAAAAAAGTGTGATGAATTCATTTTAGGAAAACCTTGGTGGACTTTGTACGATTCTATTTTATTTTGATTTTACACCAGAGATAATGTATTTCTCAAGAAAAGCAAAATGTTATAGTACCTAGGTGCTATAATTCATATTTTTTACAGATTGATTGTTAGGTTAGCTCGTGGAGCTCGTGGATAAATAATAACTAGAGATCGGAATAGGTAGTGCTATTTTGGATCATTGAACGTGAATGATAATGTTAATATGGACATACCCCTGGATTCCCGGGAATATTTTTCTGAATGTCGATGTACTATTTGAAGTTAAACCACAGTATAGATAAATACCAGAATTGTGACTCGGCCCTATCCTTGAAATAATGCCACGCGGTACGTAAACACGCGATAGGGCCAACGCCTACAGTATTTTAATTTCATCTACCTACTTGAGTTTCTTTCTAGTTTTATTATTGTAAATATTATATTTTTTGTTCAAAACAATGAAATTCGTTGTAAATTAAATAAGAAGTGTTCAATAAAAATACATGTTGTGTTTTTGATTAGTATATTTAATAAAGCGCGAGAATAGGGATGACTTTAGTGACTTACAATATTTGCATAAAGCAGAATACGTCCTATGTAAAATACAAATTCCTAAATAGTTATCAATAAAAAAATACGGTTTAATAATATAAATGAATAATAAATATTTCCCGGGATTCAGAAGACATATCCATGTTATGATAACGGTCACTAAATCCCGCGAATAGCACTACATATTCTGATCACTGATAATAACAGCCGCTCATGGCGATCTTCAGGTTAAGCCACGCTTGCCTAGGTTGGTCCGTGGATGGGTGACCACCGATTATATACCGAATTTCCTGCGTGCCTCGGAAAGCACGTTAAGCCGTTGGTACCAGCTGTCATTCGTAGGTCTTTGACAGTCGTTACGGGTAGTCAGTGGCCCGAAAGTCTGACAACAGTCTGGGAAAAGGCTAGGCAGATGATGAGAGACCTAACCAAGGTTAAAAAAGATAAATTTAAAGCATACATACAATCGGTGTGACCACGTCATAAAATACTATCGTCTCTGTCTCTCTACTTAAATAATGTAATAACAAATCCGTTTCTGATGACATGGTAGACGCATTTTTTTTAAATTTATAGATTTTAAGTTAAAATTAATTTACTCCATCTAGTCAATGGCCATAGATGCGGCCAGCAACCGTTGCTTTATCACAAAATGATTATCCTTAGTAACATAAGGAAAAAATTGAATTCCCATGTAGTAAAATGTATATAAACCGAGTTATATTTTAACTAAAACAGTTGCAAGCTGTTATTCGTTGAGCAACATCGTGTAGTAAATATTTGCTCTATCCTACAAATTATTAAAACATTTGTTGACTACGACAGTGTGCCCAAATAATTTTCGAGTCGCTTGATAAAGAAGTTCAGTTGCGATTAACATGGCGTCTCCCATTTTTCTATTAGCGGTAAATTGTTTAAGCTTTTAACTTTTCATGAAAATGTTTTTTTTTTTACTTTTAAATCATTACCTAACCTAAAAAAAATAGTCATTTTAAGTACCTAGCTATAAAAGCTAGTTTTTTTTATTTATTTTTTTTAACGTAAACGAAATAATTTGTTTCTGCATCAAAGCAAAAATCCTCAAGGCATTTTTTTTTACAGGTGTCACTCCTTGTGGTAATCAGCAGAGCTGCCCCTCCCCAAGGTAAGTTCTCAGTGCTGACAGTAACTCTTACGAAACATTTAAATTTATAATATAAAAGGTGTAGTTTTGCATCCTCGTCAAATTCAAGAAGGTAACTATACTAATGATTCTCGACCCGAATCAATAATAAAATGGATAGGTAACTTTTTTTTTTCTAAATATTGGAAATCGGTAAGTGTAACACCACCCGTATTAAAACGCGGCCCGTCTAATACTAGCCCTATAACCGCGCTTTCACACCCCCAAAACAAACGCAGACGTTTATTCGATAAACGGGTGTTTCTCCTCTTTTGAGAAGGGCTTCATTCTGAAATAGTGTCAAATTAAAAAAGCAACGTTTATTATTATCGACCAGGTACCATAATATTTATATTGATTATGTACGTCATAGGACAACCTCCTGAATTTTGACGAGGTTGCAAAACTACACCTTGTATACTCTAAATTCTTTCTACTTAATTTTAAGACGTACGAGCATATCAAAAAAGTTCCTTTTTCAATTTTGTTTTTATTTATTTCCACAGTTTCCAAGCTTGCCATTACAATTCCTGAGGATTGTAGGGGAAAAGGTTTCTGCTCCATTAGACCTGATGGTTACGACGAAATCGAGAATAAGATCAACGACCTCCTCCCGCCATATATGATTGTAAGATATTCATTTAATTATCATATTTTAGTTACCATTTTATTCAGCGTATTATGAACCTGAATTAGTCTCCCTACCTAGTACCTAATCGAATTATTCATTTTTTTTTTCATGTTCATGTAATTTTAGCTGTATCCCCAACATATTAGCATTTACTGCTTGCGGCCTAGTGCACGGGCTAGAGTACGAGGTCCTGGATTCGATGCCTGAGTCGGCCAAATTGTTATTGAGTTTTTCCATCAGGAAAGGTTTTCCTTAGTAGCAGCCACCGAGTCTGGATTTGTGGCCGGTTGATGGCAGTAGGGTCGCCCCCTAATACACGGGACTTGGGACCATGGGTGTACTATTAGGCACACCTCTGTCTAACCCTTCGGTGATTACAGGCGTGATGTTATTAAATCCGTAACATATTAAAGTTATCTGCCCACTTCTTAAATCAATGTCGCTAACGTGGTCATCTTGCATTTCCAGGGTATGAACAGCAGGTCCGGCGGTTCCATCGAGCATCATTCTGATGATGACGATAACTGTCCGAGCGAAATGAAGGTAAGGTTTTAATCTTTATTTTTAAGCTTCGTGCACACCTAACGTATAGTAAGCCACCGAATGTGAGCAGGCTTATTAATAGCATACGACCGTAGGTACATAATAGGACTTCATAGTAATAGTACCGTGAGGAGCTCGAAGCTAAATGATAACAGCCGCTCGGGCCGATCTTCAGGTTAAGCCGCGCTGGCCTGGGTTGGTCCGTGGATGAGTGACCACCCTTTACATACCAAGTTTCCTCCATGCCTCGGAAAGAACGTTAAGCCGTTGATCCCGGCTGTCAATTGTAGATCTTTGACAGTCGTTACAGGTAGTCAGTGGCCCGAAAGTCTGACAACCAGGTATCTTATTACCTAGTGCTAACTGGGTTGTGGAGGTCAGATAGAAGCAGAATTTTATATGGAGTGACTGCCATATAAAATTCTGCTATTCAGATGCAAGCTGACCCCAACATAGTTGGGAAAAGGCTGGGCAGATAATGAGTAATAGATAAGAGTTTAATTTATCTTAGAACCTCCGAAACGCTCACTCACAGTCGGTATACTTTGATATTATGCATGTAAGAAACCAGTACAGTGTCAAACTAATTGTGGTATTTTATATCGGTTGCAGAAAGGCACAAACTTGTAGAATAATTTGCTTGTTAAATGATATTTTTCATCAAAATTACAATAGGTATTGATAAAGGCTGATATTTGAACTATGTGTTTCAGACGGAGTCCGTTTACGCCTACGAGCATCCCACAGGAACAGCTGTGGACATCATCGTGCAAACTAAGTTGTTCCCCCAAACGTTCACCAAAGTAATTTGCAAGTAAGTAATTTGAGTATTTAGAGATGCCCTTAAAATTTTGGTTTAGTCAAACCAACTAATGGTGACAGCACGGTTGACGCAATGGCTGAGCGATTGGCTGCTGCGCTGCGTGTCGCGGGTTCGATACCCGCACGGAACAAACATTTTTGTATGACATACATGTCGTTGTTCCGGGTCTGGTTGTTTGTGTGTTTATGAGTGTTTGTAAACGCACCCACGATACAGGAGAAATTCCTAGTGAGGGGTAAAGTTTAAAAAAAAAAAATATGCCACTGAAAAGTATCATTAAACATAACTACATAACGGCTATAGTGGTTTAAACATTTAATGTGTTGTTGGCGGTTTATCACGTACTCACATAAATTAACACATATGTAGCAAAATCTTTTAGTACAAAGAAATGAATAAATAATACGCCTATATCTATGACATGCAAAATACTTAATGTTTTTTTATTTATACATTCTATAGGCATAACTACGGAGAAAACAGAGATCTCGGGGATGATCAGCAATGCTTCAGGAATTTGGGACTTAGCTCCTTCAACTTTAAGTCCAAGTGCGAGGAATCTGTAGCAACGAGGACTCTGCTGGTGTATGACCCTGATGTGAATCAACTTAAGATTAAGAATTACACAATTCCAGTCTGCTGTTCATGCCGAATCACGAAAACGTAGAAAAACAATCGCACTAGTGTCACGATTAAAACGAAGTGTTAATAGAAGCAAACTCAAGGAAAAATCTTAATGTCGATGCTTTCACCTTCGTCTAGCTGTGCACCTGCATGTTATATAAACACATTATACGTACTAAGTTTTCGGAAAAAATGAACTGCCAAAAGTTTAATTTTATATTGTATCAAGTAATTATTTAAGTTCATTCGCTATTTAATAGAATGTAAATCCCTTTAATAAAACCATTAAAAATAATGCGCATCAACTCAATCTTTTTATTGATAACATTTACGATTCTGCCTTTGATGAAATTATTTCGATAAGTAGGTAATATAAGCCTATTTTTATCCGACTTCAAAAATAGGAGGTTGTGAATTCGTTTGTATTTTTTTGTTCGTTACCTCATATCTTCGTCATTTATGAACCGATTTGAAAAATTATTCTTTTATCTGAAAGGATATACTTCTCGATTGTTCCCATAGAAATTTCATCAAAATCTGTTCAGTAATTTGGTTTTTAAATCTAAGTAGCCTAAAAATGTCATCCAAGTAAATGAAATTGCGAAATTGATACTTGACAAGGATCTGTGTGTGATACGAGGACCAAAAAGGGTAAAACAAAACTTTTACTTCCACTGGACCAACTACTACCACGCGACTAGACCAACGAGGTAGTCGAGGCGCGTTGTTAAACAATAAAAAAATAACCGACTTCCGAAATCCGTTCCGAATCCATCTGAAAACCAAGCCAAGCCATCAGTATTCTACTGTTTGACAATCTGCCCGTTCAAAAAGCTGTCACATCGCGCCATTTCTTTTTTTTCTACTCGGACCATGTAGGTTGGATTAGGGAATATCTAAGAATATACTATTACAATTGTTGCCTGATGAAATTAAGTGAAGTTTACTTTTTATTTAAAAGATAATAAAAGTTTTAATAACTTTTTCAATTATTTTTAACCTAGAAAGATATTTTATTCAGATTGGTTTTGGCTAGAATAACGTGATTTAAAACCATACTCATCGCGTGGAAAAAATCAGGACTAAAACCGCCATTTAATTTTTTCAGTACATGTCACAAATGTTTACAAACAGCGCTCTCCTATCTACCTCAATCAAGCGTCAAAAGATCCATATACTAGATAGTTAACTACGTCAGTCGTAATGTCATTCAAAAATATTTAAACTTCAACAGCTTAATTTTCGCACTGACTTACTTATATTTTTGAAGACTGATGAGATCCTTTTTGATATAATTGTTATTATACAGGGTGGCGCCGACAATACGACAATAAATTAAACTGCGTATACCTCATGACGTTCCCAGCCTGCGTACAAAAATACATTCGAAAATATCCAGTAGTTTAGTCACAGGACATTATTTTTCATATTCGGAATTGTCTACATCATGTAGATTAATATGCTAGCACTGAGAGGTTAACGACCCCTGCATCGGTATAAATACTAAACACATGTTGCCACCTCGCTATTTTAAAAATTTTGCCAAATTCGTTCCTTAAATGTTACTTCCAGACGCGAATTATTGAAAATTATACCTAAGGTTGGTAAATCAATATATATAAATGCTGTTGTATTTCGTTAACAGTTGTAACTATTTAGTTTGTTTAAATTATTTTTTTTTAATTTCGATTCTAGGATTTTTTTTGATAGTTTAAAAATATTGCTATGAACTAGTAATACCAGTGTTTTCATTCATTGTCGTATTGTCGGCGCCATCCTGTATAAACCAATATACCTTACATTTTACTTCAAGTAAATAGAATTTAATACCTGTCTAGGTATTCGGCTATGGAGACTACCTATTCATGCACAACCCATCATGTTGTTATACGATTTTGGCCAGCTTATTCTTTAATGGCGCAATCATCGCAGTGAATTACACAAGCTTACATCACTTACATATCTCTTAGGTCTCTAAAGTTAAAATTTTGATTTTAATAGGGATATTAGATTACTTATTGAATTAGATTTAACAGGAAAATAAATAGCTGTTTGTTGAAAAGAACCTAAAATAGGTTCTATTTACAAAACCTTTCACTTTTGCCAACCACCCAGTTCGTGGCTAAATAATAACAGCCACACGGGTCGATCTACAAGGTTAAGCCACGCTTGCCAAGGTCGGTCTGTGGATGGATGACCATCATTACATACCGAGTTTACGCCGAGCCTCGGAAAGCACGTTAAGCCGTTGGTCTCGGCTTTCATTTGTAGATCTTTGACAGTCGTTACAGGTAGTCAGTGTCACGAAAGTCTGATAACCAGTCTTACCAAGGGGTACCGTATTACCCAGTACTAACTGGGTTGTGGAGGTCCGATAGGCAGTCACTCCATGTAAAATAGCTGCATCGGGTAAGGCTGGAAGTCGTCCCCAATAAGTTGGGGAATAGGCTAGGCAGATGATGAAACACGTTTATACTTCTAAAAAGAAAATAATTTTGAAACTTGATGAGATGGGCTGCTTAGGCGGTAGGTAATGCAACTGGCTAAGTTTGAAGTATTGAACGCACAAGCCAGTCACTGGGCTTTTGTTGTATAAGTAGGTAGCTAAACACATTTAACTAAGGAAAGTACCTATTTATTTCACAATGGCTGGAAAACCAAGCCATATTTTTAACCGACTTCTAAAAAAGGAGGAGGTTCTCAATTCGGTTGTATGTTTTTTTTTTGGTGTTTGTTACCTCATATCTCCGTCATTTATGAACCGATTTGAAAAATTCTTCTTTTATCTGAATGGATCTACTTCCCGATTGGTCCCATAGAAATTTCATCAAAATCGGTTCAGCAGTTTGGTTTTGAAATCAAAATAGCTGGAAAAAATTTCATCCAAGTAAAAGAAATTGCGAAATTGATACTTGACAAGGATTTGTGTGTGATACGATAACTAAAAAGGGTAAAATAAAAACTTTTTTGCAAAAAAAAAAACGACTTCCAAAAAAAAACACTAAAAAAGTGGAAAATAACTTTACTTTCGGAAGTCGGTGGCAAAAAAGTCAATGAAACAAACAATAGTCACCGACTTCCGAAAGTAAAGTTATTTTCCACTTTTTTAGTGTTTTTTTTTGGAAGTCGGTTTTTTTTTTGCAAAAAAGTTTTTTTCATAAATAAATTTGCCCTCATGATATTCTTGGTATGTGACTTCGATTCATAGTTTTTCAGGAAAAAAAAAAACAATGACGAATTTCAATTGAATGAATACGTAGTAGGATGATAACCTAATATGAATACCTATCTACTTATTCATGAATTTATTAATTAGTCATTTAGTTCACCTTCGGTATTGTACAATACAATAGATGGTTACTAATGCTAGAAATAAATTCATAGTCGGAGAGCCTAAGTAAAATAAAATAAATTTATTAAAATATTAAGTTCACAAAAAAGTGTACAGGTAGTTTAGTAGTAGATCGTGCCCTGCGTGTCCTGATGGTTGTTCGCTACAGGAACTGATGGACGCTACTGAAGGCGCCAAACTAGTGGCTCAATTCTGGGCTGACACAATTTAGATTGCCATCGACACGCTAAAAAGAAGTAGTAGATTATAATTATATTCCTATAATTTACAATTAACTGGATAAATACGAGTAGATACTAGGATATGACTCATATAAGAGTAAAATTGCAAAAAAATAAAATTCTTAAAGTCATATAGCGAATTGCCCGATCTAGGTTTATTTAAACCTGTCCCTGAACATAAGTAAATACCTTCAGTCACGGCGACGCATTATTTATAATATGTATTATTAATATATAAACATATCAGTCTTCACCAATTTGGAAATCGGGAACTCCAGTTCGAATATGTTCAAACGTTGGGAATATCTTAAAAAAAACAATTGCAACACTGATGCATCAGGCCCATTAATTTATATAATGTTAATTATAGCTTTCCCTTTCATATAAAAATCCCTGCACCACATGAATTCAAAAAAAAAGAATTCAAAATGAAGCTAATGATCACTTCAGTCTTTTTAGGTAATTTTTGTAAGTCTTCTTTGAATAAAAAATGCTCTTATAATTTTATAAGAGTTTTATTCAAAGAAGACCTTTCTCGCGCGACTGCTGAGCATAAGGTCCTGGGTTCCATTGCCAGGTCGGGCAAAGTGTTATTGGGTTTTTCCATCAAAAATTTCTTAGTAGCAGTCAAGAATGGTACCCGGTTGATGGCAATATGTTCGCCCCCATTACATGGGACTTAAACATAACTGGCGAAATGTGGGTGTACTATTGGGTACCTAACCCTTCAGGGACTACAGGTGTATAAAGGAAAAGTGTTATGTTAAGACCTTTCTCAGTAAAAGTACTAATAGTATTTCCTTCTATTATTTCAACTCAATCTTCTTCTTTATCGTGTGGTTAGTGCCTAACCTGGTGTCAGAGTTTTTATGCCGCCCAAGGGCCTCTGACTTGACTTTTACATGCCATCGAGAAATATCTCTCAATATTTCAGCTATCTACAATCGTTTCATTAATGTAATTTGCAAACAAAAAAATATCATCAGAAGTCAGATTCGCGTCAGAACTTTCGTTGATATAGACTCACGACTACGTAGTTATCCTGAATAACATGATGACGCAATGGGAATGACGCATGAAAAACATCTTTTTATCATATCATCTATCATCCTCTTGCGTAATGTTATTAATATAGATACGATCGTCCCGTACGATTGATTGAAATCACAAGGCTGCAATGCATGTCATAAGCCTGATTTTACAGAAACGAGTTACCTACGGGTGCATTTGGAGTAAGATAATTGTACTTAAAACCGAAATGTGAAGACTGAGGAGTGGGTATAGGCCAGTCATTTAAATCATCGTAGGTCGCAAAAAATTACGCACATCGCCAAGCGGTTATCCGACTCTTCTCGTGACCAGAGGGCTGGCCTATTTTTGGGTTAAAGAATCAGCATTGCCATTCAACGTGGCAATGCTGCCAGCCTTCTGGGCACTATTTCTGTTGACAGTTGGCTTTTCTTCTTTTATCTGTGTATATATTTGTATTATTATTTATGTTTCTATATTTTATTAAATAACAAATATTCAAAATATTGTTACATTTCAAAAGTCAAATTATGAATATGATACGTTAGAATTGTTTTACTGTACTTATGTTTTGGGATGTTGTTAGATATAGGTACCAATAGTGGAAAATCAGGTGTCCAGCTTTGAAACTCGTCTGTGCTAACCGCGTAGTGACCGAAATCTCCGACCTTTTTCAGATTTTGGCTTATAACTTCTAAAAGCTGAATCCTAACGAAAACCTCATTATGTGCATTAATACGCTCGATAATTAAAGGGCTGTAGGTCCGAAATTACCTGAAGTATATATAGCTCTTCAAAAATTAGCCACTCGTTTAAACATATCTGGTGGGCTGGTGAGCCCCTGAGTCGGCGTTTTTTGTAGTGGTCTCCCTAAACAAGAATCTGTCGGTTAATATTTTACTAGTACCTGCTTGTGGTTTTCCTTTGGCTGACATAAATACATATAAATTGACGGTGATAGTCCGTTGACACGCATAATCACTCATTTGCCGAACGTGTAAAACGTTGTGAATAATAGTATTTGCCTTTACAGCGTAAAATTAAACGGCTGTCTAAAATGTATCGCTTTTTGGTTAATCTGTGTGTGGTAAGTTTTCGTTTTAATTATGGTTTGAAAAATCTCCCAACACATTTTGTATGTTCAAATTAAAGGGCCTGTTGTAGGGGTCTTCTGCTGTTTGTATATTTATTATTCATGAAAAATGAATATACATATATTATTAAAAACTACTATATGTCGTGATGGCCCAGAGGTTAAGAACTCGCCTCTCATGCATAAGTTGTGGGTTCAAATCCGGGCAAGTACCAATGTGACTATTTCAAATCATATGTACTTTTCTAAGTTTATCTTGGACATCACAGACATCGATGAAGGAAAACATCGTGAGGAAACCTGGACTTATAATTAATATTAGTCTGAAATCGCCAACCCGTCTTGAGCAAGCGTGGTGATCAATGCTCGTGCCTTCTCTGTATGAGAAGAGGCCTTTGCCCAGCAGTGGAACAGTTACAGGCCGGTGTTATTTTTGTATTAGTGTTAAAAACTGTAAAACAATCACGCATCCATAATTTTACGCTTTATGAATAACTAGCTTATCCCACTAGTGCGGAAATTGTCCCACGGGGTCTTACTACCGGGATAAAGAGTTGCCTATTTGCTATTCCACCACTATAATCTATGTATATGCCAAATTTCATCTCAATCCGTACAGGCGTTCTGGCATGATTGAGTAACAAACATCCATCCATCAAATTATGATAGCAGTAATATTTGTTTGTACTTGTAGTGTAAGTAACCTTTTAATTAGGCGCTAAAATAACTAAATCTCAAAGTAATTTTGGTTTTGTTACTTTTTATAATAATTTGGGCTTTTCAGTTACTTTTTTCATGAGTATAGTTTTTTTCCAAAAAAAATTAAAGTCGCAATATAGAACCTCAAAATAACTCGTAATAACACAATAATCTCGATTCATTTATTGTAGGTATATAAATTATACGCATCTCTGATTATTCGGATTCACGAAGGTCGGTGAAGGAAAACATCGTGAGGAAACCAGCATGCCTGAGAGATATTTCTCGACGGCATGTAGAGCTAAGTCAGAGGTCCATGGGCGGCATAAAAACTCTGACACCAGCTTAGTCGCTAAAAAAAATAAAAAAATTAAAATCGTTTATTTTCAGGCTTCGACGGCCCAAAGCGTGTTAGTAATCAGTACAAAAACTTAAAAACTATGTTATTATGTAACACGTAGGCACACAACAAATATACACAATAACAATACAGCCAAGATTAGAGGAAGATTTATCAAGTCTCATGTCTGACATGCAGTTTGATAAACCTATCCATTGTAGGCCCTTGTAGCCTTTCTGCAAACACCTGCAGAATGCTATTGCTGCTTCCCCTCAATCTGCGTATCACTGATGCCACTTTTTTGCGCAAGATCGCGAAATAATCGTCAGTGTGCGCATCCGCGAACATCCCTGACGCACTACAGTAAGGTGGAAGCCTCAGCAGCGCCCTGAAGGCGTTATTGTATTGAAACCACACGATAAAGAAAAAGATTTACAGAGATTTTTCATAACAATTTTTAGGTCGCTCTCCACGTGTGCTCAAATTCAGTGGAAGCATCAGTTTATCCTATGGACGGAGAGTTATTGTTCGACTCCAGCAATCTACTTCAATGTAACTATCATCTTTCTTTCTTTTATTAACCGACTTCAAAAAAAGGAGGAGGTTCTCAATTCGGTTGTATGTTTTTTTTTTGTTTTTTTTTTTTTTTGTGTTTGTTACCTCATATCTCCGTCATTTATGAACCGATTTGAAAAATTCTTCTTTTATCTGAATGGATCTACTTCCCGATTGGTCCCATAGACATTTCATCAAAATTGGTTCAGCAGTTTGGTTTTGAAATCAAAATAGCTGGAAAAAATTTCATCCAAGTAAAAGAAATTGCGAAATTGATACTTGACAAGGATTTGTATGTGATACGATAACTAAAAAGGGTAAAATAAAAACTTTTTTGCAAAAAAAAAACCGACTTCCAAAAAAAAACACTAAAAAAGTGGAAAATAACTTTACTTTCGGAAGTCGGTGGCAAAAAAGTCAATGAAACAAACAATAGTCACCGACTTCCGAAAGTAAAGTTATTTTCCACTTTTTTAGTGTTTTTTTTTGGAAGTCGGTTTTTTTTTTGTTACATGAATATTCAAATGAACCCTGATATCCTGTTGGTCGACTGTTGACCATGAGGTCCTGGGTTCGATTCCCGAGTTGGGCAAAGTGTCATTGGGTTTTTCCATCAGGAACTTTCTCAGTAGCAGCCACGTAGTCTGGATTAATGTCCGGTTGATTGCAATAGGCTCGCCCTCAATTACATGGGACTTAAACATAACTGTCGAAATGTGGGTGTACTATTATAATTGGGTTCCCTGAAAGGTTAGGCAGATGTGTCTCTGCCTAACCCTTCAGGGATTACAAGCGTGATGTTATGTTATATGAACGGTTCAAATATAATTGGCTGTTTGCTCAATATTTTAAGGACCAAAAGCGAGATTTTCAAAATTATTATAATAGCCCTTTGCTATCTACGAAAACATCTGGGCCAATCTGAGTTCATTATACATTTATTTCGGAGGTAAAATGTGATGAGTAAATTCTGACATTAGCGAAATAAGTATTTAAAGTACCCTCAATATTTGTAATGTTTGACTTTTTGTTTCACAGTTGAGATGCCGTCATCATGCGCAGGACAAAGTTTCTGCTTTGAAAAGGGTGATGATTACCCTGAAGATAGGATTGAAGAGTTATTAGATAAAATGCCTGTGGTGAGCACAACTATGCGTTTAATACCAATACACCTAATTTTAATTTTTTTTTATGGTTCCGTACGCGTTTCCTGAAAACGGAACATTTTTAGTTTGACTATGTCTATCGACAGTCTTATAAGTCTTTCCATTGATTCCGATTTCTTGTGTTTTTTTTTTATTACAAACAGTTAGAGCTACGTATTTTCGTTAATCTTAAATAGGTACTTAATTTCCTTGTTCCAGCCGTTAAATGTAATTGGGAATGGCTTGACCTCTCGCGACGGAGATGACAATCCTGACTGCCCAGCCAACACCACATTTATTGTAAGTGTTTAAACGTTCTGACTAACGTATTATTATATTAATATTAACTTTTGCAAAATTATACCTAAGGTTAGTAAACCAATATTTATAAATGGTGTTGTATTTCGATGTTAGGATTTATTTGATAGTTTGAAAATATTCCTATGAACGAGTATTACCAGTGTTTTCATTTATTGTCTTATTGTCGGCGCCACGTTGTATAAAACACAAAAATTGTTTCTTTCTATGACCGTTAAAGACTTTGAACCCATCTAACCCCAAACCGGTTCCATTTGAAGGGCAATAATGCGAAGATGGTTTTAGACTACTAAAACAATGCATTAATACCAATACACCGTAGCACCACCGTTGCACTACAGCGTAGTAGCACACGCCGAGTATCCGCTAGTTAAAAATATGGTAACGAACATTTTGACATTGCATTCTCCAAAAATCTTCAGATCTCTTGGTCATTTAAAGGTTTTTTAAAAACGTCGACGTTGTTTTTGTTTTTCAGGAAAAACCCATATACTACATCCTCGACGAAAACGACGAAGTCCGAGTGGTGGTGCAATCACCTGAGAAGTTACAGCAGATATACAATGTTAAATGGTGCCTGTGAGTATTTTATTAATAATGTTTTGGAGAAAAAAAATGTGTTAAAATGAGTCTTGCTGAATGTGATTAGTTAATCATCTATTTTGACACAGCCAGAATTTCGGGCAAATGATTAATTTTGATTGATCCAGCTAACAAAATATCAAATAAATACTAATCTAAATTAAAAACTCACGGAGTGGTATTTCTTTGCCTATTACGAGTAGTATAAAATATAATTTTATAATCAGTTCAAAAACCAAACTTGTTTTGTGGAAAACATTTTCACCAATATTCATATTTTAATTTCAGGCGACCGGGACAAATAACTCAAGACACCCCTCATTTCATGGAGGGATCCCGAACACTAGAAAATTTCAAGGTCGAGTGTGTGAACACGTACATGGATTTAGATTTCTTTGTATTAACGGACGAATACTATGACCTCAAGCTTGAACTCGCTAGGGCCAAGGGTGGTATTCCAGTGTGCTGCCGATGCAGATACTCGGAAAAAGATTGAGAAAAAAAACCGTTGGTTTCAATCAATCTTAGTTTCTACGAAAGCATGCATCTCTCTTATGTGTACCACATAGTCCACATACTTATGTTTGTTTTAATTTAACTGTCAATTTTCATAACATACCAATTTAAAAAATCTCGTATCTAGTTTTGCCGTTGTTATATAATATTTGTAGATTTAATTTGTGTATAGGAATATTCTTATTTCTGATTCTATTATAATGAACTTTGTGACAAGTTGTGACTTATAGGTACTTTTCTTAAACTGACATGTTCACTAACACTGGTAAATATCCCGTTTTATGTGTTAACCATAGTATTAAGTACCTAGTACATATTTTTATATTTTTATTACTATTTTAGGTTTCGTAACAGATAATTATGTAATTAAAATGTTTTCTCAGTTGTTCTTAAAATAAGTAGTCCTTAAACTATCGTAGTTTAGATAAGCTGGAACTTGCCATTTGATCTTTTTTATTATCTATTAAAAAATAAATCATTCGTAAGCATTTTTATTAACCTGTAATTAGAGATGGCATTTACCCTGTATACATATCCCCGAATTTCGGGTAAATACTTACCTATTTTTATTTACTCATTTGTCATGAATAAACACCGGCCAAAGGGTACAAAGGGTTCCGTAGCACCAAAGAATATAATAAAAATATTTTAACTCTTATTCACCCATAACACATAAAACATAATATGACGCCTGTAATCCTCGAAGAATTAAGCAGAGGTGTACCTATACGCTCATCCATATATTATGTAAATTTTCAGTCAACAGCAAAACTAAATTTGTTTTTCATAGTAATTTTTTGAAAAACAAAGTTACTGCTGCAGTTTGACAAAAAAGTGCCTTGTCTGAAAAACTAAATATCAAATCTTATTCAAAACAATGGACGGACAGACAGACAGGAGGACAGGACGAATCTATAAGGGTTCCGTTTTTTGCCAGTAAGCAACAGAAAAATCATCATTCTCCTGCCCTTATCCCATTTAATTCGGGGTCAGCGCAGCATGTTTTCTTCTTCCATACTTCTCTATTACGTGTCATCTCATCAGACACCTCATTTCTTGCCATATCAGCCTTCACACAGTCCTTCCATCGTTTCTTTGGTCTTCCTCTACTCTGATACCCATTTACATTCTTAATCAAAACTTTCCTCACGACATTTTCCTTGTCCACGACGACCGATTACCACACAACTTTTCCGTCATTTTCAGACTTCATCTTATGTACACATTTCTTCTTTTATCCATTCGCGTAACACCACACATCCCTCTTAGCATTCTTATCTCAGCCGCAAGCAAATTCCTTTCATTCATCCCTCTTGTGGCCCAACATTCTGATCCATACAAGACAGCAGGTCTAACGATTGTTTTATAAATCTTCCCCTTAACTTTAAGGGGAATGCGGGTAACGCAGATTGTTCCCGTGACCTGCCGCCATTTCATCCATCTATTGTTAACTATGTGCTTAACACTACGATCTATTTCGCCATCGCCAATAAAAACAGAACATTAAAAAACTTTTTTGTCTGTCTGTCTGTCAAGACCCTTTTTCTCAGGAAAGCGTAGAGGTATCAAGTTGAACAATATATCAAATACTCTGATCTGCAGTCTCTTTCAGTTGGGAAAAAAAAATCTAAGTCAACGCAATCAAAGATTTGACCGTATATCATATTTTTGTGATTTCACAAGGGAAACAAAACCATAGGGAAGTTTCCGTTGACCTAGAATCATAAATTTTGGCAAGAAGCAATATCTTACAGCATATGTAAAGGAAAAAATCTGAAAACCGTAAATATATAGTTTAACTAGCTGTTGCCCGCGACTTCGTTCGCGTGGAAATTTTGATGTGTATATGTGAGACTGCCTCGTTGACTGGAGTGGTCGTAAGCGCTCATAGCGCGATAGGCTCGCCCCCTATTACATGGGGCATCAACATAACTGGCGAAATGTGGATATACGATTAGGTACACCTCTGCCTAACGCTTCGGGGATTACAGATGTGATGTTATATTGAGATGTTATGTTATGTATGAGAACTGACAGCCTGATCAAAATGTGATAACTACAAAAGGCGTCCTTTTTAGGCGCTGTAATTCTGGGTGGCAGAGGTCCGAAGCAAAAATAAATGGCGTTGAGGAGACGATATGGTTTAAAAAGTGGAACCTTATGGTGCTATACAACTTTTTTTCAAAGTGACCAATCAAACGCCTTGCAAACATTAAGACAAAATTAAACGACTTATTATTTTCCGTCAGCATGTGCAAGTTTTGGGCACTTTAAACACGTGAACAACCAACATATAAATTGACAGTTTAGACTTTTAAGGTTGTTTCCCTAGGTTTTCTTGATCGTCACTGTAAACGCCAACTTTAAGGGAAATTGCAACCTCTCAAATTGAAATGGCAAGTTATTTGGAATAACGGGTATGTGTGGGATTAAAACGCTCGATCCTTTAGCAGATCCTGTATTAATGGTGGCTTTTATAATATTACTGCCCAGCAGAATCGCCGACAATTATGTCTAAATTTTTTGTTTATTTTACTAAACGCCAAAGAACGAATGGGTTTCTTTGTCGACCACACTGCCTTCTCACACAACCTCAAAATCTTCATTATTTATATTACCCTCCAAATTGGAAAAAAACGTGCATGATAAGTTCATCCTCTGTAGCAACTGGATGGGAAAATTCTTCGGAAAATAGAATTTTCCCATCTGCCTCCGATTCCAGACGAACCTTTTCCATTTGCAGCAGCTTATTCGCAAAGACACCTGATTCATGGTCGTTGTACAGTTGGACGCGCATGTTGTACGTAAGCTGGGAGCTTTTCGATCCTGGACACAGTGGCGACGCCTTGAAACATGCGTTTATTTAACCCGCCGGTGTATCACCTGCGAGCAAAATGACAACGCCGCCCATCAGCACCTGGTTGCCACGGATGTCCTGCAAGCTGCGGTTCAACACCTCTAATGCATGCTGGTGCACTCATCCCATACTATTAACTTGCACTGCTGCAAAAGGATCTTCGCTTGCCGTCGTGGGATGAGCCGAGCCGTACCCTCGTAACAGTGATGGGAGGAGACCTGTCGGCAGCGCAGGTCCGGGATGAGAAACTCTTGTCATAGAAGGAAGCTGCGAAAAGGGTGACGAGATCGAAGGATCTCGCATCCCATCCCGTAGCAGACGCACCGGTCGTCGGCAGATCCAGGGGTCACGGATTCCGTCTCCTCCTATTTCTCTGGACCCGAGACGGGTAGTGTTGACGGCGCGTAGTGTTCTACGTGTGCCTCTCCTAGACGTAACGGGGGTAATTTTACATCTCACTCCCCCCGGAAGCCACAGACAGAGCCATAATGCGGTCCTCACGGAGTTGGGCCAACAGAAGATTCAGCTCAAATGCAATGTGATGGCACAGTTGGCGAAGTAGCTGAGCGATTGACTGCTGTGCTGCGTATCGCGTTTTCTGATTTTTTCACATACATGTGCTGTAAGAAATTGCTTCTTGCCAAATTTCATGGTTCTAGGTGAATGGAAAGTATCCTATAAATTTTGATTCCCTTGAGAGTGTCGTCGAAATATACGTTTTTTGCGGCATAAACGGCCGTATCTTTTTCTTACGTCAACATAGAAGTTTGATTTTTTCGTAGCTTCATGGGACTGGAGACCTGAGTATACGGTTTTAATTTCAACTCGAGACCTCCACGCGTTCCCAAGATGAAGGGTCTTGACAGACAAAGTGATCCTTTTCCTTTTGAGGTACGGAATCCTAAAAAAAAAATTAACTTTAAAGAGATTTTTTTTGGTAGTGTATAAATTGGTCAAATTGTCAAACAACAAAAATCAAACTGTCTTTTAAATGGTAAAAAAAAATAAAGTATATATTCAACTATTTTGTAATGATTTGAAAATCATAAAGAATTAAAATAAAACAAATTACCTATTCACAAAAACTGGAAACCGGGGATCGAACTCGGGAACCATGTTTATTCTTTTTGGAAATCGTAGAGCATTAAAAAAAAACACAAAAAGTGTAAAAACTGGCTGCGATTCGAACCTGAACCCTGGTTTAAAGGGCGGTCGCTAAACCGTCAGGATACTTATTTCGGTGACAGTTGGTCTAAAATAGGCGTTCTATTCTAATGCACGTTTTGACAGTTATCAGTTGTCAAACAGTTGAGGAATATGGACATAATGCAATATTGCTCATCCCCCTAAGTTATTAGCGTGATATTATATAGCCTATGTGTTATTCCAGACTATAATGTATCTCTCTCCCAAATTTCATGCAGATCCATTCAGCCATTCTGGCGTGATTGAGTAACAAACATCCATCCATCCATTCATCTATCCAAACTTTCGCATTTTTAATATTAGTATAGATAACAAAAAAAGCAAGTTTGTGCGGAACCCTCCGGGCGCAAATCCAACACGTACTTGGCCAGTTTTTTCAGAATACCTCAGGTATAATAAATAACCTAGAATTGCTACGCGATATTCTTGAAAGGGTAACAGAAAAAAAAACTTAACAACCGAAAAAATAATAAGTTTCTAAGTAAAACCTACTAGAATACTAGAATCAGGGACCAACTAGTTCAGCCAGGTTTCACGCTAGCTATAGTAGACTCATCTATCATGGGGTACTGTTTTAATATGTTACAGTAAAAACCTCCCTGCATTCTACAACTGAATTAGACGAAATTTAAATCTTGTATATGTAGGCAAGCATACTATAAGTTGGGGGATTACTTTGATGATATAAATGCTTGGCTCAATACTATTCCTGCTCCACAACCATAGGGGTAAACTAATTGAATACCATGTGAAGTTATTGTGGAAGCTGTAGAAGATTGTAAACATATCTTTTCATTGTATAGATTTAATTTCTTAGTATTATATAATTGCATAGCACATTTGTGAGTACTATGTACGATAAAGCTACCATTTACATATTTTATTGACTCCACTTGCCCTAGCGGTTGAGAGAATGTCATGCTCACTGAAATGTCTCGCTGATGGTGGCGCGTGTGTCGGGTCATTTAGTTCCCTTCTAAATGTTTGAATTGAATGATGGCTGATCCATGCGTCATGTTCGTGAACGTGCGCTGTTAGGAGGGACTGGTCATCTCGCAGCTGCCATGGATTATTGTATTTCTTAATTGTTGATTTTATCTTTTTACTCTGGACGCTCTTACTCGCACGCCTTTCTACATCGTTCTCATATATATGTATAATCTCGGCATGAATAATGTAACCAAGATTTTGTATACTATATAATTATATTGATTTAAAAGAGTGTCCATGGAGTTTCTTGACCATTCTTCTCCATAGAGATCTGCGCTTTCGAATAGGCAACTACAGTACTTTCACAAGTTATTATGCCTTGTGACTGAAGCTTCGCTTTTTTTGTGTTTTGACATTCAAAAGTGGCTGTAATGGTCTAATTGAAATAAATGCTTTGAGTTTGAGTTTGAAACCAGTTACCATGTACTCAGTACATTATTTCGGACGGTAATTAAAAAAAGACAGCTGTTTCTTACGAAAGTGCAATATTTATACGGTAAAATGTATGGAACAGCTGACTTTAACCATTTGTGCGTCGAAGTCCCTTCCGACCCGTATAAATAAATTTAGTTCAGGTAATGCCCTCTGTAAACACATCACAAGAAGTGCTCCAACAATCACCACCAGTGCCTGAAATACTGCCCACTGTACAATCTCCACAAGACCCACAGCAGCCACAGCGTTGGTATATGGTACCTGGGTGTCGTATGTTGACTAGGCCCCCTCTCCTATCTGTCCATGATACTTTGATGCGTGCAATTCAAGAAAGCAATACGCAGTTTAAACATACATATATTAGTTTTATTATTTACTCTTAACTTTGTTTTTTTATTGATGCTGTAATTGTTAATTGTTGATTATGCTGTTGGTTTTCACATATCATTATACGGACAGTTATGATAACAACACTAATAATAAGGTCAAATGATGTAATCACTCATTTTAACGGTAATTTACTATAGGTATTTACGGCATTACAAAAAGCTTAGCTACAAAATCACGGTATAGCTATCTTTTTTGATGCCGACTAAGGGTGAATTTCACCAATTGAATGAGAACGCGATTATATCAAGTGGAACGCGATAAATATAGTTTTCAAATTTCTAATATGACATGTATAACGACGTATAAGACGAATAAGAGAATACTAAATTGACCACTACGACTAATTTAAGTACCTGTCAAACAAGTATGTTGTCAACTCCTGTTATTTTGGACGTTTTCTAAATAGGAAACATCGTTTAAGCGGAGTAAACTAAATTTTAGTCTAGTTTAGTTATGTTTTTCCAACAGAATCGGCACCATATGCTAGGTACATTGTAATATAACGGTCACATCCCTGGTACTGGGGACTTTGTTCTTTTGTTTTCCTATGAAAGGGGGGTGTCAAATGAAAGAGGAGAATATCCTGAATTAATAAATTTAGTCAACAACTCAAAAAAAAAATAAGCCTAAAACATTTGAAATATAAATAAACGGCAACTAAAAGTGCGTGAACAAGACATCGATATAATATGTATGTTTGCGGTTTTCGTAATACCGGAGTCGTACATTTGTACATACAATAAAAGTGAACCTGAAATATTAAGTAATGAAGTGCAGTTCTGAGACCGATGAAAAGGACGGAGTGATGCGAAGAAGGAACTGCCGAAATTCTAGACACAGAATTTCGGCAGTACCTTCAGACTAGCTGTCATAAAAATAAATGAACAAAGTCGGCTGTGCTCGTATTAATAGTTATGATGTACTTGGGGTACCAATACGCAGCTGAGTGTTCGAAACCGGGAATATCGCACTATAATAAAATCGGGATAATCCCGTCAGCGAGTAAGTTATATATGTTTTCCCAATTACATAATGTAGACTAGACTAGAAGTATTATACATTAAGAAGTAGGTCTATTAGTTGCAACCGCTGCTGACTGCTGAGCATGAGGTTCTGGGCTCGATTCCTGGGTTGGGCAAAGTGTTATTGGGTTTTTCCATCAAGAATTTCTCAGTCTTAATGCCCGGTTGATGAAATGAGGGTATACGATAAGGAACGCCTCTGCCAAACCCTTCTGAGATTACTGGCGTGACAATTATGTTAAGTATTTAGGCGAATGTCTAATATAGCCACACATTTAAATGCTTCTCCGTCCATTTTAAAATAATATACAATAGGAGTGTACTGGTGTGTAGCGACATCACAAAAAGTACTGCAGCGCCATCTATGCCACGAATGAAGAACTAACATCAAAATAAATATAAATATCCTAAGAAAATGTATGGACGTGTAGTACGTGTACGTCCACGTGGCCAGCGGGTCAAGTGTTTTTGGATTTTTTCCATCAGTTTCTCAGTAGCAGGCACGGAGTCTGGATTAGTGCCCGATTTATGGCAATAGGCTTTTTTTTTTTCACGATGTGGAAATCCTCAATGGATGTCCTCCGCCCTGGGGAGAGCGAAGGGGTCTGTCAGACTCGTACTGACTAAAACCACACCGGTGTTCCCTCGCACACTTGCGTCGGGGGGCAGCGGGAACTAATGCGACTTCCAATGCCCCGGACTAGTGCCGGCCCGCTTGACCTGCGGGCCTCGTCCCGGGGGGCAATAGGCTCTCCTAACATGGGACTTAAACATAAATGACGAAATGTGGATGTACTATTAGGTAGGCCTCTGCAACCCTTCGGGAATTACAGGCGTAGCGTTAAGTTACGTTTACAACTTTACCCAACACACTAAGATCATGTTAAGCTAACCCGGGTTGACTGCTTCTTCTAGCATTACTCATCGAAACATATACCTACTTAGCTTGGTCCCCAGAAAGTACAGCAAATAAAATCTTACATGAGTAATATATTTTTCATCCCACCATCTCGAAAAGAGTATTTTTAATCTTCAATATCTGAGTGGAAAAGCCGTTTTTATTCTCTAGAGGATAAAGTAAATTGAATTTAGAACATCGTGTGCACTAAGTTTGTGAATTAAAAAAAACATTAAACCTATTTACTGCTACCTCTATGGTGCCGAATATATCATACAACTTTTTTTTAATTTGTTAAAAACTCAGACTCGGAACCTTCTTGGTGTTCTTTTTTCAATTTGCTTTGTACGCGGTTCTTTACGCGGCATTTTTTCACGTCATTGTTAAACCTTATATTAAAAACAAGAAACTTGAAAACAAATGAAAAAACTAAAATGAGTGATTCTAGCGACGAGTTAGTTTGCTTGACGCCAACAGAATTGACTGAAACTGTTAATAATGCGCAAATGAGCTTTCTCCCTCAACAATCACGCGAGAAGTATTTAAAACAGTACGATATGTTCAACACGTGGCGACTAGCAAAAGGAGCCAAAACTTTCTCAGAAAACGTTTTGCTGGCATATTTTATAGAATTATCCGAGAACAAGAAAGCAAGCACTCTATGGAGTACGTATTCGATGCTAAAAGCAACAATAAAGATGAAAAAAGACAAACATATCGATACCTATCCTAAATTAGTGGCATTTTTAAAAAGAGCCTCATCTGGTCATCAACCAAAAAAATCGAAGGTTTTCACAGTATCTGATATTGAAAAGTTTCTTAACGAAGCACCCGATTCCGTATATTTGGCGGCAAAAGTAAGTCAGTTGCACATTCAGTATCTACTTAAGTATATTAATCTCAATTAAATAGTATACTTAGTAGATGTTGATAGGCATAATTATGCGTTCATATCAATTTTATTCATTTATCTACTACAATACTCTTTACGTTACAGGTTGTTCTTATTATTGGAATAAACGGAGCATGTCGAACTAATGAACTAACACAACTTAATGTCAAAAACATTGAGAAACATTCAGATGACTTACTATTAATTAATTTACCTAATACAAAGACAAAAAGAGACCGCAACTTCGTCATTCGCAAGGAATACGTAACGATTGTTGAGAAATATCAAGCCTTACGCCCGCCTAACACTCCAATCAATCGATTTTTTCTACAGTATCGCAATGGAAAGTGTGTTAGACAGCCTATGGGTACTAATAAAATTGGCAGTATCCCACGAGAAATAGCAACATTTCTTGAACTTCCAGAACCCCTGTTGTACACGGGTCATTGTTTCCGACGAACTTCAGCCACACTTTTGGCTGATTCCGGAGCTGATCTCCTGTCCCTTAAGCGCCACGGAGGCTGGAAGTCCAATGCAGTTGTAGAGGGATACATAGAGGATTCCATCCAAAATAAGTCTAAAATATGTGAAGGCATCGTAGGAGCCATTACACTGAAAGAGCCTCAATCGGATCCTTGGACTGGCCCTTCTACATCAAAAATAAGCCGTTATGAAACACCTAACCATCTCCCTCTCTCTCCAACATTCACGCCAAGGGAATCCGATGAATCGGTACAACTATTAAGTATGACAGATAGTTTACCGAAAAACAGTACACAAGTGACTAACACCAATATTACAGTACCAAACAAAAATATTACACTCAATTTAAATAACTGTAGCAACGTTACTTTAAAATTTTCTTAATTATACCTTAGTATTATTTTGTTATAATTTAAAGATTATTCTGTAATACTTACCTGTCATAATGTAGTAATTAATACCTAAACTGAAATAAAAGTGTACCTATCTTGTGATTGTAAACGTTTTTTTTTTGCATTTAGTCATTTCCTCGCTGAGGTGGAATGAAAAGTTACGTGTTGCACTCGAGTGCAAAGTTTTTTCACCTCGTGCTCTTTTTATTCCCTCGCTAACGCTCAGGATTCTAATTTTGAATCACTCGCTGCGCTCGTGATTCAATTTTAGAATCCTTCGCTTGCTCGGTCATCAAAATTGAACACGCGGTTAAAAAGCAACTTTGCACTCTTGTATAACAAATAACTATTTTCCCGAACTTGCCACTACATTGATATCACTAGATGTCAATGTCATGGCATGGGCTGAAAATGATGTTCGAAAATTGGGTCCTACGGTTTTCTTCAGCATTTTATGTTATGCAAGATTTAAGTTAAACCATTAATAGCCAGCACATTTGGGAATGTGATGAGAGATAGAAATTAACCCTTCAATGCAACGCTGTCCACTTTTTACACGCATACCTCGATCAAATGGTAGGTAAGGACCCTACTACCTACCCAAACTATCTTACCACTAGACAAATGGGTCCCTGACCTCAATGAACCACTAGAACCGATGACAAATTCGGGAGGTAACATCGATGTTATGAAATCAAAAAAATAATTGTTACATAAAATATTATATTTTTAAGAGACTTACTAAAATACGTGCACCTACTTCTGAAAATTGACTTTTATTATTGACAAAGAAAAGCTGAATTTTTTATAAGTTTTATGTTTTTTTTTTTCTTTATTTATTTTTCTTACTTACTTATTTACATTTTTAAATATTCCTATAAAAAAAAAAAAAAAAAAAAATAGTAGCCCACCGGTATCGGGAACAGGGTCCAAGCTACCGGCGGTCAGGGCTCCAGAGAGAGGAACCTCCTAACAATACGAGCCGTGTCCAGGAGTACCGCTTTCTGAATCAAGCCCTTGATCCAGCCGCCTAACGAGAGCCTCCTCAGGTATTGGTCGAGGCTCTTGGCAATTAAGCCATGCGCTGAAACGACTATCGGCACAATGATCGCCGTGTCCACTTCCCACATGTCGACAACCTCGCGAGCCAAGTCAAGATACTTGATTTGTTTATCTTTCTCTGCTTTCACGAGGTTCCCGTCATGCGGGACCGTTATGTCAACAATCATTGCGCGCCGCTATGTTTATTGTTATCTTCTCCTGCGGCACCTCGAACAGGAGAAAAGTACCTGGAGGGATATGGGGGACGCCTTTGCTCAGCAGGGGGACATACAAGTCTAATAAAAAAAAAATGTTTATGTTAGTGACAATTCGAAGAAACAATTGCGTGTGTGACGCAATTGTTTCGTCATACCTGGATTTCTGACGTAATGTTTTTACGTAAAATTTCATTATCAACGAGGAATGCCATTGCAGTTTTTTATACCCAGCAACTAATAGTTATAATGTTATGATTACATTAACTGTTTTCCTTAAATGTATGGCTAACTATGAGTATATAACACGTGCGTTTCACCATATCAATATCATTCATATTCTGGACTTTAAGCAGAGTACACCGGATTTTTAATATCAGAAACTTTTTACTATTTTACGTCAGTCGTAGCTATTTGTTTATAAAAAATGGTAAAGATGTGTTTCCAGTTCTTGTTTGCACTTCTGGTAAGTCTAATTCTACCGTTCAATAGTTTAAGACGAAAAAATAACAAAGAGAGATAAATTTAGATTTACTTAATTGAAATCTTTGTTTCTCTCGAATCGTGAAAAATTACATCAAATAACTTTTTACAAAAATTAAATCGACGAAAACAGAAAGTGAAACCAATAAATAAAAAAATCAACCCCTACTTTTCTACCCTCAAGGGTGGAATTTATTTTATAATTTAATTGCGAACAATTTCAATAACCTTTCGAACAAAAAAAGATTTTTTGAAAAATCGGACCACTCTGTAAAAAAATAAGGGAATCTAAAAAAGGTTCTAGATTCGCATATTTTAAAAAATATGCTCCTTTTTTAAAAAATAACGAGGTCTCCTTACTTTTTTCGTCGCTTAAAAATTACAAGAATTTGGAAATATGTTTTTTTTTTTCAGGTCGCTCTACAAGTGGGATCAATCTTAGTGGAAGCACAATATGATGAACTTGATGGAGGTTTTTTTTACAACTTCTATGATAGTAATATCAACCTTTATTTATTTCTTTCCTTTATTCACCGATCATCTAATTTTTTACATTTCTTAAAAAAAAAACATAAAAAACATTTAAAAATATAAAAAAAATAGTGGTCCGCCGGTATGGGGAGCAGGGTCCAAGCTACCGGTGGTTAGGGCTCCAGAGCCAGGAACCTCCTCACAAAGCGAACCGTATCGGGGAGTACTGCCATCTGAATCAGGCCCTTGATCCAACCATCTAAGGAGAGCCTCATTTATATAATTATTATAACGTATCTCTAATCACGCGAGGTGGATAATAAACTATCGGAAAAATTGTGAACAGCAACAAACCATTAACAATTTAACGCGTTATTTTTAATAGTTTATAATCTATCCATGGCGATCCAACAAATTAGGAACTAGTATGAAACTTGCTTGCAACAACGGAACTAATCTTGCTCGCTCATTGGTTGAATGTCACGTGTCCCGCGCCGTCGCAGAACGAACTACCGCCAAGAATGACCAATGAGGTACGGTTCGCAATTTACGGGTGATAAAATAGGACAGATTATGAACCTTAAGAGCTGGATATACGCCAATGACCTTGGTCATGTGGGCGTTTCGACGATAAAGCCCCCCGCGTGCGCCTCGATTACGTAAAAAAATCCATATAAATAATTAAGAAAGTTATTGGCAAAAATAAGCCAAAGGTCCCCTCGGCATTACTTAATATCATATATTGATGGCAATAAAAAGATCCTATGATTGATAGTTTAGGAGAAAAATGGTAGCTAGTTACAAAAACAGAGGCTACTTTGCGTATTTATTTATGATGTTTAAATTATATTTTTAATTTTTTTAAAGCCAAGAGGACATGCTTTACATTGTGTAGATTAATATATATTTTTTGGAAAAAACATCCGGTGATGGTTACGGAACAAAAAGGTTCTAATGTATCCTAAATGAAGCTCAATTCACGTATATCCACGCCTTAAGTACGGGCACTTATGATTTGACATTGATAGATTATAAACTAAATGTAAGAAAGTTTCCTTCCTCTTTGGCGAGAAAAAGCAAACCTATTACACAATGATTGTGTTTCTCTAATTTTCATGACTCCACACTAGTCGGTTTTAAACCAATTTTTGGTTTTGCCTTGTATAAATATGAATCGTATCATCATTTAACCATATTATCATTTAATAAGTTCCTAAATTGAGTGTCTAATAAAGAATTACTTTTTGTTTATAGTCATTGAAATGCCAGAATCCTGCAAGGGGAAGCCGTTCTGCTTCGAAAAGGGTGATGACTACCCTGATGAACTGATTGATAAACTTGTCGAAAACTTGCGTGACATGGTGAGAAAAAAACATAATTTACTCTAGTTTTTTTTTAATTTTCGTGATATTATTACCTTACCTGGTGTCAGAGTTTTATACCGCCCATGGAGGTCTCGAGAAATATCTGTCAGGCATCATTGGTTTCCACACGACGTTTTCCTTCACCGAAGCTAATGATAATTATAGAATTCATACACGAATCCGAAAAATCAGAGGCGCGTACCTTGGGTTCTAACTGGTGACCTATGACTTGGCAGTCCGACGATCACACCGCTATCCGGCTATTACTGCTTATACCTATTTTCCTTACTTATTATTATCCAGAGTGATAAGGTATATTGAGGATGTGGTACAGTCTTCAAACTGAACCACTTTCTCCATGGGTCCAACATCGTTATCGCAAAAAAAAACACCAGCTGTTCCATACATTTAGGTCGAGTAGATCAATTTTCAATACCTTCTCGTCCCAAATGTGTGGGACAGTCTATATTTCTTACAATAAAAACTTTTTATAAAATAATTTGTAGTGTTGAAAATTGTACGATGGTACGGAATTATTTGTGTGCGAGATCGACTCGCACTTGACCGATTTTTTTAATTTTAAATTAATGACACAACAATATGTAGGCAAGCAGTACATTTAGCAACGAAGCCCGTTGATCCTTTATTCTTTAAACATGCATAAAAAATATAATTATTAATATAAAATATTTTCATAAAAAAAAAAAACAAAAAAAACATTTATATTATTATCACAGGAGCTGGATCACCCTGAAGCAAGGATCGGTTCCGCAAACGGAGCTACTAATGGCCCGCTTGAATGTAAAACAAACTTCACTGTAAGTATAACAATGAACTCACCCACTTACCAGAACTATATTTTTACAATGAAATATGTACAATCCAAAGCAATATTTCAACCACAAAAGTGTTGTTTCCTTAACTTGTTCCACTCGTCAAAAGTTAACATTTAAGAAACCTTCAAGTTAAGACAAACTGAATTACTGGTTGACAACAAAATCTTTTTTTTAGGTTAGCCCTATCTACTACATCACTGACACCAATGATCAGGAGCGAGTGGTTGTGCAGTCTCTGTCTCCCACGGACTTCCGACAAATCTACAGTCTTACGTGGTGCTCGTAAGTGTTCATTATTTTATTTAAATTCTCGGTAGGTTCAAGCTTTTCGGGGGTGAAAAATCACGTGTAACAGTAAAACTCAATATTACACACTCAAAACATTGTGCTTATGGATCCATTGAATATTAAACGGATCATGGAGATACATATGTAATGTAAAGTTATAACAAAAACTAGTATTTAAAAAAAACTTGCGAAAAAGTTGGAAGATTGACCTCCAATGTCTCTGTAACTATAAGGTTCCCAGGTATGATCCAACACAAAAAAATGACCACCACGACGCGACGGGGCGAATAAGTTCCTTTCGGCGTCGTCAAGGGTCTATTTACACTCTATATTTCATTAAAGAAAATCTTACTGTTTAATTTTAGAGAGGAGGGGCCCGCCAGCAGCTCGACACACGATTTGAAAGGCTTGAAATGTGTCACCCAAACGATGGAATTCGACTTCTTCGTGCTGAGTGAAAATTACATCTCTGACAATACGAAGATGACCGTCGCTAGGGCACGCATCCCTGTGTGCTGTAGATGTCAACACGATATTGAAGAGATTAACAGCCAATTTGAACAAAACAGACAGAAATTGATGACTAATGGCATCAGTATGTCATAAATTCATAATTTAAACCAACCAACCTTTTTTTATTACTTTTTTATATATATTTTTTTTTCATCATTTTTTTTATTATTGGATAGTTAATGTATGTACGTATTATGCGTTTCATCAATCAACCTTGAGCGAGTCTATAACATTAGTATGACAAGATTTATCATCACTTGTTAGCATTAATGGCAAATTGTAGCAGTTTCTTCGTTTGTCTATGCCGAAAATAACTCTATCCATGTAGAAAGTTTTGAGGGATTAAAAAACACCCTCTACGCCTTTCAGCACAATTATTTAGTATTTATCATAGGATCCCTAAATTAGATGGCGACGTAGTAACTGCACAATTACGTATAGTTTTAAAGACAATTAATAAATAGAAGCAATAATAATGGAAATTCAGTATTATTAGTTTTTAAGTTTAATTAATAAAATTTATTTTAGATAAAATGTGAGTATTTTTTTTTCATTATTCATGAATCCGAAGACAGAAGACTAACATAATATACAGAACCTACAAGAAAAAGAGGTGATCAGTTGACTCAAAAAATAGCTAGTGCAAAAAATTAACACATGACTTTACTTATACTAAAAAATAAACTTAATCAAGCCGATTTAAGTTCATGCTATGTAATCTATAAGACATCCTGTAAATAAAAAATACGGGTTGACTATACTTGTTGAACACAAACACTTTAATGACTGCTGGAATGTGAAAATAAACAAATATGTTTTACAAAATAAATACGTTTCGCGGCTATATTTTGACCCAACCTGTTTTGACCTTCATATTTGGTAGTTTTCTATATTTTGATGTACCTAATCATATTCTTATATTTACCCACCCGTAAGCTATATCATTCTAAATGACATACAATACCATACTTAATATATTTTATTTAGTACGGGAACTGTCACAAAATCTTTTTTGTTTGAGACTGTAATGTAATAGAACGCAAAAATACTTATTTGGCGTTCTTCTTCAGCCGCCCATTGTGTCACTCTATACAAGGTGTAGTTTTGCAGCCTCGTCAAAATTCAGGAGGTTGTCATAGAAGACGTAAGTAATCAATATAAATTACGGTACCTGGTCAATAGTAATAAACGCTGCTTTTTTTAGTTGTTTTAATTTGACACTATTTCAGAATGAAGCCCTTTTCAAAAGAGGAGAATCACCCGTTTATCGAATAAACGTCTGCGTTTGTTTGTGTGTGAAAGGGCAGTTATAGGGCTAGTATTAGACGGGCCGCGTTTTAATAGGGGTGGTAAATACTTATCGATTTCCGATATTAAGAAAAAAAAAAAATTACCTACCCATTTTATCATTGATTCGGGTCGAGAATCATTAGCATAGTTACGTCCTTGAATTTGACGAGGATGAAAAGCAACATTTTGTATAAAATGTCTAATTTTATCATACTTGTAGTTTGTATGGTGTATGTGTTACTGTAAAAGCCTGTAGGTATGTTGGTAAATCTTAGGGTTTAATAGTAAATAAATAGTGGATAAATGTAATAATTTTATTAAGAGACGTTTATCAGGCTTTACAGTTTCGAACATGCTAGGTATAACGAATGTGCGTTGGTAAATGTAGGTTTTGTGAAAGAACAAAGTATTTCTTAAATATGACGCCTGATGACACACTGTAATATACCAAACCATTTTATAATCATGACCAACAATGTGCGGGACGAGATGGTAGCAGTATCTAAGATATGACACCCTGACCAAATGGGTTAGGTTCAGTTAGAACTATGACCAAACCTCGTGACACAACCTCGCGTGCTGGAGTAGTTCCGTAGGTCGTCACGCATCTCCAAATCCGCATCTCAAAGCGGCGCAATAAAATAAAACTATTATAAAGATCTTACAAATGGCATATTACCACAACTTGATACAGCTCTGAGAACTAATCGCCCAAGTACTACAGTTTAGCGCCTTGCCGTTAAGAATAGCAACGCAACACACACACTACACGTCTTCACTATTATTGACGCAGGCGAGAACACGTCAAATTAATCAGACTGCGCGTTTGTCGTTAGTATTCTTCCATACAAACATTACATCCCCTTAATTGCATTTGGGGGTAGTTTAGAAAAATCTAATAAATGTCAAGCTTTGTTATTTATTTGTGGTAAATGGAACATTCTAAATTGTTGGTCACTGGCAGCCCCTATAAACAAACTTCTAACTTATTTAATGATGATAATTCCATTATGAATGCTTTATCTACAAGGAGCTTTTAGTCAAAATATTATCACTAAAGCAACACCTCGGTTCCACATGAATAGTGGCTTACAGAGCGGTAAGTCACGGTTCGTTAATATTCGATCCCCAGCAGATATTCACTTTTTTTTTAAATACCTTATAATTTTTTAATACTGTATGAATTCCAAGTAGGGTAAAATATTTAATTATTGACCCTACAAGTGATTGTACCCAGTTGTTGTCTGTGCTTCTCACGCATGGCAGGTTTTTGGCACTCACGCAATATTGCTTTTTTTACCGTCCTGTTTCTTCAAGAATACCTAGACTATAGATAATTTCCTTTCCTTTATGACAACGTTGCAAGAGGATTTATTTATAACTTGATAAAAACTGTTAGGGTGTCGATAATTGGTGGGGGGCTCAACATTATAGGTGTCGTGTTTACCTACCTTCCGAATAAGAATTAAACTTCGTTTGAAAGGTTCTTTTTTTTGGCGTGTCGCCTTAGTGCCTTTACACAAAACTGCGAAGCGACGTCGCATCGTAAAAATCTACGAGCTCGCACGACGCAACGCAAAAACTTGCGAATTGATTCGTATCGCGCATTCCTCCTATGTTGCGAATGTTGTTGTTGTTCTTTGTGTCTTTTTCCTATATCTTCTTGGCAATAACAGAAGTGCGCACTTCTTTTTACGATCTATGTCACGACCTCATTTTCAAAATACGTTCAGTACGGTTGACGGTCGTTACCCGAATCGTGGAAGGAAGACGCCTTGCCGCACGAAATCGCGTTGCAACAATTCGTGTCGCAGCATTTGCATTTTGTGTACAAGCCCTAAATCGGAAATAACTTTTGTTTGTTTTTCAGCAAAATATCCATGGACAATATCACAAAAGTAGGCTCCTATCACTATCAAGCACTATAACTAAAGGAGTATAATTAACCGACTTCTAAAAAAGGAGGAGGTTCTCAATTCGGTTGTATGTTTTTTTTTTTTTTTTTTGTGTTTGTTACCTCATATCTCCGTCATTTATGAACCGATTTGAAAAATTCTTCTTTTATCTGAATGGATCTACTTCCCGATTGGTCCCATAGAAATTTCATCAAAATCGGTTCAGCAGTTTGGTTTTGAAATCAAAATAGCTGGAAATTTTTGTGTTTGTTACCTCATATCTTCGTCATTTATGAACCGATTTGAAAAATTCTTCTTTTATCTGAATGGATCTACTTCCCGATTGGTCCCATAGAAATTTCATCGAAATCGGTTCAGTAGTTTGGTTTTGAAATCAAAATAGCTGGAAACAATATGTCATCCAAGTAAAAGAAATTGCGAAATTGATACTTGACAAGGATTTGTGTGTGATGCGATAACTAAAAAGGGTAAAATAAAAACTTTTTTGCAAAAAAAAACCGACTTCCAAAAAAAAAACACTAAAAAAGTGGGAAATAACTTTACTTTCGGAAGTCGGTGGCAAAAACGTCAATGAAACAAACAATAGTCACCGACTTCCGAAAGTAAAGTTATTTCCCACTTTTTTAGTGTTTTTTTTTTGGAAGTCGGTTTTTTTTTGCAAAAAAGTTTTTTATAACTACTTTTTGATAATTAAGCATAATGTACCACCGAGTTTACTGACGGTTGACCACTTCTCAACCTTACGACCTGAGTTATAAGGTACATAATTATGTACATCGCTACTTTTAAACTTTGAAATTCAATATTTCGGTCGAAATTATGTAGCCTCCACAAATAAGTACCTACCTACAAATAATCTTAAGGCTAAATAATTTCGAATTGATTGATTAAAATAAACCTTAAAGGTATTACATTCCACCAATTATATATAACGTCACTCAATACTCGAGCATTACTTGTTATTTTTAATTATTTATTTAATAAGTATTATTATCATTCCTTACTGTAAATATGTTTCTTTTAACTGTGCTATAGCTTGGATTTATCTGTTTTGTTATACATGATTTCTCAAATAAATAAATAAATTACATGAAACTTGTAGATTCAACCAATCAAATGGCTTGATTCTAGTTTTAAGTAATGCTTGATGACGTCTTGTCATGTCTAGAGTTTCTCGGAACTAGTGATAATTACCATACCTGGGAGTCGAGCCCGCTATCTCGCTGTCTGGGACTGCTGCAATGACGCTGTTTCTACTAGTAACACTTATTTGTATTAACTCTCTGACGTACGGTTTTGTTACTCATCACAAGATAATGGGGGGACTTTAAGGATACTTCTACATAGTAACGGTTTCATGACATTTTTAATGGGATTGGTTCAGTGGCTAGTGGTGCCAAGCTCGACTGCGGAGCATGAAGTCCTGGGTTCGATTCCCGGGTCGGGCAAAGTGTTATTGGGTTTTTCCATCAGGAATTTCTTAGTAGCAGGCACGGAGTCTGGATTTGTGCCCGGTTGATGGCAATAGGCTCGCCCCCATTATATGAGACTTAAACATAACTGGCGAACTGTGGGTGTACTGTTAGGTACACCTCGGCCTGACCCTTCGGAGATTACAAGGCGTGATGTTATGTTATTATTAGCCATGGTACAGTTTAACAGTGGGATTTCGCAATACTTACATTTTATTTTATTTATTTTTTATATTTTAGGAAAGCTTATAGACTAATAAAATTTTAATAACAGTAAAATATAACTAAATAGCTATTTACAAGCTTCCACAGATAAGTAAATACACAAATTGTTTCTGCCTTACAGCATAAGATACTATTTTGCACATAATTGTAAGAAAACCTACAATCACGTAAATGTTGCTCAGCAAAGTAATAATTCACTATCAATTTGGCAATCTTCCTCGGCAGTTTAGATTGCAATCAACCATTTTGTTAAGGTCTAAAATAGCACGTGACATTATGATTTCGTTGGTGGGAAAAACAGGGTTTATAGAGAGTATCCATATCTAAGTACTGCATATGGAAAAGCCTAACTACCTTAGTAACTTAGAGGTTTTTGGTGGCTAAGATAAGCTAAACTAATGCATTATTATAATGGGATAATACAACACAACATTATGTTGATGATATCCATGGGACACGTTACATTTTGTGTCTTGTTACTTAAACCTTAAATTTATATATCATCATCTGCCCAGCCCCTAGTCTAACCGGATGCAGCTGGATATATTTTACATGGGGCAACTACCTATCTTACCTGAACAGCCCAGTAGTTAGTACTGGGTAATACGATACCCTTTGGTAAGAGTGGTAAGTAAGTTGTAAGAGTTTCCAGCCACTGGCTACCTGTAACTACTGTCAAAGATCTACAAACGAGCTGTCATTTGTGCGACCAACGGCTTTACGTGCTTTCCGAGGCACGGAGGAAATATAAATTGCCATAAATTTGTACCTAAGTTTATTACTACCGGAATTCGTGGAAATTCCTGACCGTTACTTTTAGTGCGTAGGTACAGGAAGTGTTTTTTCCGTCACTAACCTAAACCTAATAAATTCAGGAAATCCCCGTTACGTGGTTACCGTAATTCCATTCAAAGTAAGTCGACGTCGTCATAAAGTGCCTACCGTCGTTACCTAAATTAATGTGTGGAAAATATGTAAGTCTCTAAAACTCTGAATCATAGTTATCATACATTTTTTTTTAAGTTAAGGCCTTTACCCATACATAATTAACTAATATATGAAACATAACATCAAGCCTGTAATCACCTAAGGGTAAGGCAGAGATGTACCTAATAGTACACCCACATTTCGCCAGTATTTTGTAAGTCCCGTCTTCTTCTTTGCGTGTCGATGAACTCAAATAATACCCGATCAATATATCGCCACCTGCACAGCTCTGTCGTTGACTTCGTTTAAACCTTGGAAGGTGCAGGTGGCTGTGCAAGGTGGGCAAGAAAGGAGGTGGGGCATATCCTGCAAAGGGGCTCCACACTGTCAGTGTACTCGAGTCGATGATACCCCATATGGCCAGATTATTTCTACAGCGGCCAACCTGGGCCCGCAAACGGTTAAGAGATTTCAGATTGGCCACTGCAGTTCCTCTCCTGGAAGGAGGTGCTCTGCTGGATTGATGAAGGGGGGAGGGGTGGGGTAATTAGTCCCATGTAACAAATATATTTTTAATACAAATGTTGTTAATTTGATATTGCTAGTCCAACACATTCGCATTAATATGACTAGCACAAAATGAAGTTATATACAGGTACATCGAATGGTTACAAGAGAATTTTCCTTTTAAATACGCAACTACGCATCATGCATCTAGGCTACCAAGTGACGTCAAAACCCGAATGACGTACTGAATTCAAGTGCTTTTTATTATCCTGTAGACCATATAAGGTCATAAGTGCTTTCAAAACCTTGTATACTCTGCTGCATTTTCTATATCAAGCTGGTTAATATACAGGTATATCCTGCCGTGCTAAACGCAAAAGCTGTATCTCAGAGAAAGCCAGTTTCGAGAAAATTGAAGTTTTTTAAATATAGTTTTACGGATTAGTTTTTTTTTTGTTTTCAAATAGATACTGCTAGATTAGTTCATTAGATGCGTTTTTATTTAATGATATTTTATTAATTTAAATTCCGATACCATCTAAATACGTGTAATTTACGTTGTTTTCTGAGATACCGCTTTTGTGCTTAGCAAGGCAGTATCGGTAGGTCCTGAGTGGAACTCTAGACTTTCTTAACGAATTGTCTAGTCATATGACCCCAATATAACAGTTAACTTTTCGCACCTTTGAGTTAAACACAGAAGCAATTCTGGACATGAGAAACATAAGGTCGGATGTAGAATACTCTCTGTATTTGTACATCCGACCTTATGGTTGTGATGTCGAGAATTTACAACCACTTTATAAGCAAGTTAGTTCTAAGATCAATGAAAGTATATTTAGGAACACTTTTGGAAAGAGTAACGTAACGAATACTTAAACCGAAGGAAAATACAGTTCGGGAAAATATTTATTTATTTAAAACTCTTATACTATCATTACAGGTTACAAACCTAATGCGATAGCTAAGACTACTTGTAATAATTATTAACTATTTAACATAACATTACATTACTAACAATTACACATATATTTTTTTATTATTATTTTGACCAAAACGAGGAGAGCATACATATGAACATATAATATGTTAGAGATGAAATGTCTAGGCCTAACGCATAGTAAGATATAAAAACGTCGGAATGTTGTATTTTTAGTTTTTACAGAGTTTATGACTGATTTAAGATAATAATGTTGTATTAGCCATTATTGTTTCAATCCTAGCTACTGTTTACTGTATTATTCCCTACGTTTATTTTTTACCTAAATCGACTTTTATGTCGATAAAAGTTTTATGTCTTACACACATGCGAATAAGTACCTAAAATAATATAGCGGTTGTAAATACCCAATACTTATTTTTCTCACCCAATTAAGTGTTATTATAAAATATATACTTAATTATATGACTTAAAGGCGACTGCTGATATAACGAGTAAGAATAAGTATGTTCAGCGGCTATTTATAAGCAGGTCAATGCCTTTCTTGGGTAAAAAAGAACATACACAAAGTTAAACTTTCAGCATTTTTTTTTCGTAGCGTTTGTCTACGCCGCGCAGCGTTTATACGCTACGTAATTTCAGTATTTTCTACCAGTGTACGAGGTGCTTTATGTAAAAAAATATAAATAAAAGTGTGTATGTTTGTAGCACGTATCAGCATTACTTAGTAACCGTCGAGACAGAGACCGGAGCGCACGTGTGTAGTCGTGGTCTGTGATCGTGAAAAATGTTCGTGGGAATTTGCTTTGTTTTTGTGAGTACTGTTTATTTATATAGGGTTTTATATGTTATATATGTATTCATAATATTAACGGTCCTTATTTAATTCGATGGTCACGTATTTATTGCATCTATGTTTTGGATTTTGAGATCTGTATTTGTTTGATACGAAAAAGGAATCTTTTTGTATCAGTGAAGTCATTCAGTCAGTAAATAACACAGTTTTAAAATAAGTGACAATGTTTCTAAATCGTTATTGTTTCTTTTTATTATAAAATAAAACAATTAAGAAATATAATGATAGATTTTTCGACACTAAATTTTTCTCGCCGTAGGTAATTAAATCCTGAAAAAAAAAACACTGACACCCGTATCTGTAAACAGATCAAAGTGTTTACTTGAGTAAATTTCAGTTTTTAGATACGATTTTATTATTTAGTTTAGTTATTTAGTAAAATTAGAACTGTAAAAAGTAAGAATTCTTAGCTTTGCTTTCTTTAACGGTTCTTACTTCGTTTAAATTCTAGTCGATTGCATAAAAAAAATTGCAAGTAATTACTTTAACTTGACTATAGATACCGGTGTGAGATGTCTCCTTCAGTATTTCAAGTTATGCTCAAGTACCTACATTACTACATGTACTTGGTATTATCATCAGGTTCGGAGAAAAAAGCATGTGAAAATCCGCATCAGTCCTTCAATAATAACATGGTGTTTTTTTTTACTGGGACAGTATCGAAAAGATGTACGAAAAATTGTTAGGAACTAGTAGCTCAGTTTATTTACTAACTAGCTGTTGCCTGCAACCTACGTCCGCGTGAAATTGAATGAAATTATTATAATACTTCAAATAATACATCAATATTTGAATCTGATTTCGTTAACAATTCCATGGATTTTATTTTTTTGCAAGGAACCCTATTATTTTTCTTACATAAAAGTTGCCTGTAACATCAGCTATCTGAAAGTAAAAGTTCCGTCAAAATCGGTGCAACCATTTTGAAGAAGACCCGTAAAAAACAGATTTTTTTTAAAATAAATTTTGTTTTATGTAGTTGTTATAAATGCATATGAAAGTATATATACTTTCATAAGCATTCAGTAAAAAGCTCTTATTTTGGAATTAAAAACAGACACTGCAATTATATTTATTTGTATAGATATGGATGTTTATAGATAACACGCACCTGATCAGAAATTTAAGCATGGAAACATGTTTTAATGATATAAAAGCTCCTAAGAAAGTGTCCCGGTAACCTCTATGGATTCAGGTTTACCCATGGTGTCACAATCATGTAAAAAGAACAGCCTGTATAGCTGCCTATATTACAAGACGATACATAAGAGGTTTCCTACTCAGACAAGATGTGAAGTGATGGAACAAAACACTGCGCTTAATTGAGCGTGATACAAACAATGCTATGTTGAGCGCTCTCATTTAGCAAAATAAACAAAATAATTAACAACCAGGCTCAAGTCACTTCATTAATATTTATAGTAAAAAAATGCATTTTTCCAAATAACAATTATAGTGATAAGAGTACTGGGAACAAACGGTAAATGGGAATTTTCTTCAAAGATATTTTTTGTACTAATTAACACTAGTATGAACAGTTTAGAGTACTTTATGCGGCCTACCCAAATGTCCTTTATTTGGTATTGTTCGTAGTGTCGTTGAGCTCCTTGGATTATGAGTCGAGCTACACGATAACTGACAAATGCTTGCACTGGCTGGACAGGTCCACTAAAATTTGTGTTGTTTTTCCATCAAAAGACCATCTCAGACACTAATCTGCACAGTCCTCATATGATTTGACCAATGTCTGGACTTTATAAGAGACAGTATCTCTGAGTTTGTTTCGGCTGTTTCTGCTCAGAGTAGTCAGATACGAAACACCGGCCCCATCTAGCTTTATAACAACGTGATGCGACGTGTAAAAGTGTTTTTGGACTGAGAAATGAATCAGGAATATCCTGGCTTCCACACTGATTTATTTTGATGTGCCGTGCTTCTCCGAGGCTATCGTTGCTTGGAAACTCTCTTGCCCGAATACTGAAGAACCCGACAATCCATTTTCCCAGAGAGGGTGGGACGAGCCGCTCTGCAGAGTAGTTAAGCTCAATTTGCTCAACACGTCTACTACTACTGCTGAGCGTGCGCGCCTGCTGGCTGTGAGTGATTGGGAGTCGGGTCTTTAGCTTCACGCACTGCCGTCGTCCAGCATAGGCACTTTGTTCGACGACACGACCTTCCGCCTCGCTGCTTCTTTACGTCTTGGAGCCGCCTGCTGCTCTCCTCATCGCAGTCACTGTGGTGAAGCTGTCAACAGCCTCGGACACCACGGCCTGTCATTCAGCCGAAGTGCGGGCCGTTTTGCGCGGCACACGAACATAAACGACATCATCCGACGAGCTCTTGTTACCGTCAGCGTTCCAGCTATCTTAGAGCCCAATGGCTTGGCACGCGACGATGGCAAAAGACCGGACGGCATGTCTTTGTTTCCTTGGAAGATGGGTAGGCTTTTAGTGTGGGCTTTGATGTATGTCGATACTCTTGCGCCATCACATCTTCCAAGCTCATCGTGCTGTGCTGGCGCAACCGCTGCGGCTGCTGAGAACCTCAAGCGGCGTAAATATAGTAACCTTAGTGGAAACTATATTTTCGAGCCGTTTGGGGTTGAAACTCTGGGGCCGTGGGGTCCGAGTGGTCACAGCCTTTTTAAGGAAATTTCCAAACGCCTAGTTGACGCTTCCCGTGACCCACGGGCTGGCTTTTACCTTGGCAAGAGGCTAAGTGTTGCCATACAACGTGGCAACGCCGCCAGTCTCTTGGGCACATTACCGGCTGACAGACTAATGTATATCGGTAATATAAACATAATTAAATTAAATTTACAGAAATAAATATGATTAATTTATGATTTAAAAACTTAATTGCAATTCTGAAGTTGTCACATAAATGTTCCCTTTTTCTTCAGTATTTTCTAAGGTTTATATGCCCCTTAAAATAATAGTATTTGGTCAGTGACTATCACTATACTAATATTAATATTGTGTGTTGTTGAGGTGAGGAAGAGCCAGTTTATAACTGATGGAACTGTTTCGTTACGTGAAAATATGTGTGTTTAAAAATATTGTATTGTATTTAAATATAAAAATGATAATACTGACATCAAACTAATGGTACTATAGAAATTGATGATAAAATATCTGGTTCTTTGCAATGTTATTATACAACAAGTATAGTACATATTCGGTACACCTATCACCATAGTTCCAGCGCTTATAAGCCAATAAATTAAACAAACATGGACATTAACAATATCTAAGTACAATAAATAAATCGTCTACCACTACTACTGCTGGGTAAAGGCACAACCCCATAACCCCCAAATCTTTCAATGTAAGGCTAATGTGGAACACTGGTCGTTGGTTCTATCCAGCTCGTCCCGCCATCTCCTGCGAGGTCTATCTACAGCGTCAATAATTTAAAACTATCAACATCTTGCTCGGTTAAAAACGAAATCAATATTGAAAATACAAGGAGACAGGTAATTTGAACGACTGGCGTCGGTCAGATTACCTGTCTCCTTGTATTTATAGTTACTGACTGGTTTTCTCTCATAAGTACTATTTACTAGCTTTCTGTACTTACAGACTGGATGTGGGCAAGACCTGTTCTAATATGATCATGTTTCTGTTTATATTCTCGCTTGAGAACGACAGTTATGCTTTTAACACCTAAGCATCTTAGATTTGAAAGCATGCAATTTTAATTTTTCATAAAATTCGCCATACGTATCATAATATCTGCACATGATCGCTTAATGATTGACTATCGTAGTGAAATAGTGATGCACTGAGTTTTTATTTTCCGGTAGGAAACCTTCAGAAAAAAAAAACGAACTGTGAGAATAGACATGCTAATGAGTGACACCCGTATCTATAAACAACTCAAAGTGGTTACTTGAGTAAAAGTTTAAATACGATTTTAGTCTGTAGTTTAATAATTGCTTCAAGTTAAAACTGTCAAAAGTTAGAATTCTTAGCTTAGCTTTGCTTTCTTTGACGGTTCTTACTCGGTTTAAATTATTGTCTATTGCATAAAAATGTTCGCATAAATAATTTCTTAAACTCAAGTTATTACTTTAACTTGACTTTAGATACGGGTGTAAGACATGGTGCACATGGGCCTCGTGCACGCTCAAAGGAACATTGACAGAAGGCCTATGGACGACTGCCTTCATCCCATTACTTTGTTCGTATGTAACGTAGAGTTACATCAGAATGACTTAATTTTATATCCTACGACGATACAATGTCTAGCACACCCATCGTATTCGCATCACACATGCAGTTCATGAGCAACGTGACAATGAACTATGACAAATCAACATTTATCGATTCGTAACATGTTTACCAATAGATAAGTAAATTTAGTATTTACTGACGCCTTGTCAATTATTTCACGAAATTTTAAGTAAAAGTAAAGTATAAGCAAAGTCTACGAAATGCAAGTAGATGCATGAATGTATTTCTTAATAATATTTGTACAATCCGTTATGTAAATTTTCTGCTACATATGTAGGTAAAAATATAGCTATTGGAGTGAGGTTTTGCAACTTCTGATGATCTTATAAGCGTGCCTACAAGATATAATTAATCTATATTATTAGTAGGTACTATAAAGAGGTATTTGTTTGTGAGTTTGTATGTAGGGGGTAATCTTCGAAACTACTGATCCGATTCCATTTTGTTTTTATTAATAGAAAGCTACATTATTCGTCGGTGCTATAGGCTATAAATTATATTTATATCATGCTTATTAGCCGAGCTATCACATTTTTTACGAACGAAGTCGCGGGCGAAGTGCTAGTACTCAATTTAAGGGGAGCATAAATGTTTTGTACTTGATCACACTCGTTCGACTGGAAGTTTTTACTCAGCGAGATATGACGACATTGTCTCATTGCTAACCATTTCCCGCTTTATTTTAATTTAATAAGACAAAGAACGCGAGCTCTTTTTACGACGCATTTTGTCTTTATTTGTTTATGTTAAAATGTTCCCAAGCACGTACAAATGATCCTAAGTTATATTTGTAGGTACTTGCATTACATCGTACTTGCTGGGTAACTCCTAATGAAGAAATACTTATTTTTATGCAAAATAAAATACAGTTTCTTTCTTTAAGTGCAACACAAAACTTTTTTGCAAAAAAAAAACCGACTTCCAAAAAAGAACACAAAAAAGTGGAAAATAACTTTACTTTCGGAAGTCGGTTTTTTTTTTGCAAAAAAGTTTTTATTTTACCCTTTTTAGTTATCGTATCACACACAAATCCTTGTCAAGTATCAATTTCGCAATTTCTTTTACTTGGATGACATTTTTTCCAGCTATTTTGATTTCAAAACCAAACTGCTGAACCGATTTTGATGAAATTTCTATGGAACCAATCGGGAAGTAGATCCATTCAGATAAAAGATTTTTTTTTTCAAATCGGTCCATAAATGACGGAGATATGAGGTAACAAACACAAAAAAAAAACATACAACCGAATTGAGAACCTCCTCCTTTTTTTGAAGTCGCTTCAAAAGTGTAAAGATGGCTGTACAGTGTACACTCCTGCGAAGAAACTCCGAGGCAGGGCGAGTGCGAGAGTGTTGTGCGGGGTGAAAGGGACACCGAGGTACAGTCAGTACATAATTCTGACCCCCTCCCCCCCACATAGAAATTTTTCGTCCGGTTTCGCGTCGGTGTCCCTTCCACCTTGTATAGGAGCGCTCCTCTAGCCTCGGTGTTCCTCGCGTGGCTATGCACTCTCTCTGCACTCGCTCTGCCTCGGAGAGTATCGGCGAGAGTGTACAGTCACCATAATAAGTGTTAATTACCTGAAATGAAAACTAACGATCAGTCTTCCACTTTATATTTTTCCTCTTTTCAGTTTCTTTCAATGTATTCTTAAAAACTGTATAATTATGTAACGTCGCATTAAGCTTCCAAGAATAACAGTCTCTTCTCGTTTTGGGTTTCCTTTGCTTCGTATTTTTTGTGGCGTTAAAAATAATACATAAGTATACTTGTTTAACGAAATAATTACAGTGACGTATGTAAACGTCATTTCAAATCATGAGACAACGGTAAAGAGGTAATACCGTAGTAACTCATAACGTCATCATCAAGGTAATTAAGATGTGATGGAATGAGCTGAATCCACAGACAAACATTTTCAGACAAAAATATATCATTCTGGCGAAATGCAATGATTTATCTTATACATACATTATACAATGTATGTATAAGATATTCATAAGTATACACTTATGAATAGAAAAGTGTTATTATCTCAATTAAGCTAAGAAATGTACTAGTTCATTATAGTTGCTGCGTGAAACTCAATAATGGTGACTAGTTTGCATGCAAGTCATCTAAACCAATTGACACTTTAGAAACTCGACATGCATACATATTAGCTTGCATGTGTCTTCGGTTTCCTTTTAATTGCACGTTTCTGAGATAATATTAATAACGTTTTCTGTATTTCGTATTTTATCATGCTACGCATGAAAAGTCCAAGGAAGGCGATTTCTTTGTAGGTGTAAGTAGTTAAAATAATCTGCTGCATAATCCTGGAAGTACCTTTAAGTAGTGAACATGCAGATTTTAAATTAAATAAAAGTTGAAAGCAGGACCCAGCTGGACCTGCTTCCAACTTTTATTTAATTTAAAATGTGTTTTTTCAAATGATGTGCATGAAGGAGCTCGTAGCTAAATAATAACAGCCGCTCTGATCGATCTTTGGGTTAAGCCGCGCTTGCCTAACCAATTACATACCGAGTTTCCTCCATGCCCCGGAAAGCCCGTTTAGCCGTTGGTCCCCGCTGTCATTTGTAGATCTTTGACAGTAGTTACATTTTGTCAGTGGCCCGAAAGTCTGACAACCAGTCTTACAAAGGGGTATCTTATTACCCAGTATACACTGGGTTGTGGAGGTCAGATAGGCAGTCACTCCATTTATATTAGTGGCATTTAAATGCATCCGGTTAGACTGGAAGCCGACCCCAACGTAGTTGGGAAAAGGCTCGGCAGATGATGATGAATTGATGATGTGTGGTAAAGGTATGAGTGGTATTGAAGAACACAGGATCCAAGCTAATTTGGTGTTTGGGTAGCCATACTCTGAACACTATGAAGTCACGCAATAAAGTGTGACAGTTGCGTTGTTCCGACTTTCAGTTTAATAAACAGTTAAATTAATGTCGACGTGGATAGGAATATGTTTAGCATTCTCTGTCATTGATATCACTTCTGATAAATTGTATGCCTTCTGGATACACTACAAGCAGAACAAATACTAAAGACATCATCTTCGCTCGGATTTCAGTGTGCACTCGGCAGTCTGCAGCTAACAAATGGAGCAGCTACTAAGAAACGTGAGTAACTATGTATTTATTAAAGCAAGCACACAAAAACATAATCTTTTTTTTTCTACCGCCTCTTTGTGCCCGACAAATACATTGGACACAGTCAGAGCCGCGCACAATCTCTTCGCCCCACCATCATCCAAAACGGTCGCCAGAGCTGAATCTCCTGTATTCAACGCCCTTCTGACTGCCAACCCTGAATATGATGTGCTGAATGTGATGTGTTTGCGGATGAATGGAGTAAATTAATCTTCTGTGAGAGAAAGTATGCAAAAGTGTCCACTGTTCCATGTTAGCTTAAGTTCATCTGAACCATTGAATGCTCTCAACTGTATGTTTTGCTTTAAAATGTACTTGTTCATACCTTTTTAGTGTTTTTTTTTAACTTGAGTTTTTTACCGCAGTCGGGGTTTTTAGTTTTTTTAATTACTTTTTTTTTTAACAATTATTACTAAGGATTTATTATGACCCTTTATAACCATTTTCATGGATATAAGATCTTCCACTGAACAATATAATAGGGAAGTACGTCGCATCTTGGCTCAGTCATCAAACAGGCAATTACGGCGCATATGATATGACCCCGATAACCTATGTAATTTAATTTGTCGTATTCGTACGTATGCGAATCGTAGAAGTCATAAATTATTTTATGACTACGGTTTGTTGTCAGCGTATTTATGACATCATTTTAATATGAATAACACAATTTTGAACAAAGTCCTTTTAATGTGTGTTTCAAGGCCAGGGCGGTTACGGGGGTTTTGAGAGAGAGAGATGGCGCTAGGTGGCTAGACAGCTGTGTAGCGACATCTCGCTCTCTCTCGAAATATAACTAAAACGTTCCTGCATTAAGGCGTCATAGTAGGGCTACTGTTCCACTCATCCTTTGACTTCAAAAACCTGAAAATTACAGGCAATTCAAAGCACTCCTACCACTTCAAACCTTTCTGTGAAGAACATTCAGCCCCTATTGTCAATACCTTATTTTTCATGAAACACCAAGATTCTAATTTTATTATTGTGTATGCAATTCCAGCTGACGACTCAGCCATCGTGTTCCCGGGGCCAACACAAGACGTGAGCAATCGTCACGGAACCGCAGATGTAGCAGAAAAATGCAAGGACAAAAACTTTTGCACAGTCAAACCTGACGACTACCCTCAGCAACTGTTCAATAGGATGTTTAAAGGAAAGTTCAAGGTGAGCTGCTAAAATAGATTGGGTCATACTAAACCGCTACAATTAAAGCTTTTGAAAATCATGATCAACCCAACATTTCGAAAAAAATATATATTTTAAAAACTCGTGGCTGGAATAACAGCCGCTCGGGCCGATCTTCAGCTTGAGCCGCGCTTGCGCTTGTTTGGTCGTTTGGTCCGTAGATAGGTGACCACCCATTACATACCGAGTTTCCTCCCGAGGCACGGAGGCACGAAAGCATGTTAAGCCGTTGGTCCCGGCTGACAGTCGTTAAGTAGTCAGTGGCCCGAAAGTCTGACAACCAGCCTTACCAAAGGCGACCGTATTATTACCTAGTACTAACTGGGTTGTGGAGGTCAGATAGGCAGTCGCTCCGTATAAAATATTGGTATTGGTTAGACTGGAAGCCGACCGACCCCAGCGTAGTTGGGAAAAGGCTAAGCCGATGATAATGATACGTATCAGCAACAATAAAAGATTTTGACAACCATGCACATCCCATCATTTCGTACGCAATAAAACATATATTTTAAAGACTGAACCACGACGATAATGCAGTCTTTCAAATAAAGCAGGCTCTTAGAATTAATGTAACTTTTTAAAGTCAGTCCTTGAAATTAAAGAATATTCATGTGTGTTTCCAGGAGCCGGCATTCCAGCCCACTTACGTGACGACAGGTGATCGGCAGGGAGACCCTGACGATATGGATAACTGTGAAACCACAGTCACGGTAAATACTTTTGACTTCCTTAATAGCATTGAAGTTACCAAATTATGATGATTGGCAACTGTAGTTACTATAGACAAATAGTCAAACAATCTGGGCCCAAATGTAGATAGGCCTCTTTATCAATCATAAAGAGCGTATAATAAATCTTCTAAACCAGGCACAAAGCGATCATGACGGGTAAATAAATATCTTAAACTAAAAGTTTAATATAATTAACGGCTGACTTACCTAATGGTTCAAAGTATCAATATTTTGTAATAAGGAGTAGTCGATTGCGCTAAATGGCTCACTTTGGCGTTCTTATTCTGGGAAAATGAAAAAATTCGAAATTTTTAACCTCTCTTAGTGGTGGAGAATAGTTATTGGAATAGCCTCTTCTCCCCTTTTCCCAAATTTTTCTTATCTATTCATATAAAGTCAAAATTCAGAAGCAAGTTTTTTATAAAATGCGCGGCAGCACTTTTTCGAGCCCTTGAATTGATATACTGCACATCAGCAAACGAAATGAAATATACAACGTGGCGCCGACAATACGACAGTAAATGAAAACACTTGTAGTACTAGTTACTAGAAATATTTTTAAACCATCGAAAAAATCCTAACATTGTAGTAACAAAAATATTTATTCAAACAAACTAAATAGCATGAAACTGTTGACGAAATAGAACATCACTTATAAATATTGGTTCACTAACGTTAATTATAATTTTCACAAATTCGCATCTTTAAATACAATTCCGGCCTCGCCGCCGAGGCCCGTCGCGACGTCCCCGTTCACTCCCCCTCCGACCCTTGCAAGAGCCAGCCCGCGTTGCTGAGCCTGTAGATATAAATCAGTCCCCAAATAATATCACTCAGATCCAGCCTGTCCCTTTGCTGCCCTCCCCCAGCGACGCTCTAAGCCGAGGTCCGTACCCCACAGGGGGTGCCCTTAATGAGTGGTCGCTTAGTATATATGTTTTGCCCTGGCTGGATGCCTTAATTTATTTCAAGACACCCACAGGATTGTCCGGTTAAGCAGAAGCCAGCCCTAGGCTGAACTGCGAGATGCCCTAACAAAAAAAAGGTTTTTGAAGTAGCACGTTGGCAACATGTGTTTATACCGATGCAGGGGTCGTTAACTTATCGGTACTAGCCTATTAAGCTACATCATGTTGAAAATGCTGAAAACGAAAAATAATGTCCTGTGACTAAACTACTGGATATATTCAATTGAAACTTTATGTGCAGACTGAGAACGTCATGAGGTATATCCAGTTTAATTTATTGTCCTTGTGTCGGCGCCACCCTGTATATAAAAATATCTCTTAAATAGTTGTTTAGTTCATAGTGGCCTCAGAATTTTGAAAAATGTGTGGAATAAATAATCCCGTTCAAAACCGCTCTAAACTACTAAAAACGCTCAGATTACCTAATTGTAATTTAAATGTTATTAACTGTATTTTACTACATTAATATTATTACGTAAAATTGATACCAGATTACCTGTTAGCTCATATAAAAATATACATCTTATTTTTTTACTGCATACTTAAAATAAACGTAACTACACCTGCCATACCATATTGCTAAATAATGACAGCTTGAACTCAGTACCGCAGTACAAGTCAGCAATTTTGTGATAGGCCTCTTAACGATTCAACGAATGAACAGTCAAGTCTACTCAGACTGTGATTAACTGGACACTTATTTCACAAACAAACAACGCAGTATTGGCATTGCATCATATAATAGATACGCGAACAAACGGAACTTGCAACGCGTCGCAAGGTTACCGAGATGTTTTCCTCAACGTTCTTGTTTATAGACGGAATACTACGGTGCCATATTTATTGGTGGTACACAATATGCCCTTTTTCTTTATCGTGTGGTTGGTGCCTAACCTGGTATCAGAGTTTTTATGCCGCCCATGGGCCTCTGACTTGGCTTTACAAATGAAAGAGAAATATCTCCCAGGCATGCTGGTTTCCTCACGATGTTTTCCTTCACCGAAGCAAGTGATAATGATACAATACGCAAATGAATCCGAAAAATCAGAGGTGCGTGTCTTGGGTTCCAACTTGAGACCTATGACCTGGCAGTCCGACGGTCACATCGGATTCAGTCACGTCTTAGAGATCCAGACGTTTTTGTTAGACTTGTTTGACAAATCTCTTGAATCAAGCGAATGTTCATGGAACGGCTAGCAACACGTGCCGTATATAATTATGTGACCGTGAACCAAGCCGTAGCTTTTTTAAATACCTAAGTAGTTAAGATCGTTGACAAAAATGAAATCACACGTTTAAAATAAAACATGACACAGCGGATTGCTGTTTCCTATACCGATTACCGACCCGCTTAGTAGTATTCTCACCAATTACTAGAACAGGAGCTTGGAGGTTTAATGGACAGTTTATTAAACAGTCCACTTTATCCGGATTTATCAGGTTTACACTTTTGAGCTTTCTTCTTCTTCGATACATGTATAATATCCGTTATCTGAATTATTATGCCATTTAACCAGATTACTTTTATACAATCCACGCATCGTTATTGGTCTTTCCTAGCAGGAGAATATGGATAGCATAAGACAGGGGGTGGCAAGTTCTATACATTTTAATTTCTTGCTATTCAGCGCCATCTGTCTATCAAGACATAAATTAAAACTGAACAGTGTTGCCAGCTTATATCCACGAAGCAATTAGTAGTATATTTTAGTTTATGGGGAAGCGTATAAACTTTCATTTTGATATTTTGTGGGTAAGTTACTAGTTTTGGTTATTTTTCTTTTTGTTTATAAAAGTTCTCCGATCATACTGTTTTATTTATGTTTTGTTCATATCGATCAAAAAAGAAACTATTAGTAAGAATTTAGAAATATGAAATGGCTCTAGAGACCACGGAGACATTTGACATATTTTTAAATTGCCGATATGGCTGCGGTTGCGCATATTTTGTAATTATTCCGTTTGTTTCCTGATTTTGAGTGTAATTTATGTCGAGCTCAGTTCGCTACACCGTATTTACCGAAAATCTTGGAAGATAAACGACTAAGGGGAACTGACATAGCAGTTAATATTTAGTTTTTAAGTTAACTAATGTATTGTTTAGCCCAATAATAATGAACATACAAAATTGGTATTTGTTTTATTATCCTTGAAACAACAAGTTTAGTGTAAGTAATAACGAATTAGCTTTACCGAGCAGAATAATGTAGAATGGTTGAAAATTCTGTTGTTATTCAAATCTAGTTTATAGAAACTAATTTTGATATATTTTATAGGTTATTTAGGTTTAAATACAACAGAATTTTCAATAATTCTACATTATTGTACTATGTACAGTAAAAATAATTTAAATATCTATAGTACCTAATATGTAGGTAAATGTTTAGTGTATGTCCTGGTAACTAGATGGCGCTGCCTAAGAAATGCTTATGTTGCCAGTCTATCTCGGTATTATATATAGTAGTCTATGGCATAAAGTAGTATATGGTGGTAGTTAAGTTATGCATATTCATGCTCAACACTTTTCTGTCCATCACAACCGATTTCCACACAAGGGTAGTTCACACAGTTCTTTTTTCTTTACAGTATGAGCCTCTCTACAAAGTCAAGACTACGCAAGGTGATTGGCGTACAGTCGTGCAAGCCCCTGAGGAGAATTATGTGCAGATGGTCCGACTGGAGTCTTGCAAGTGAGTACATCTACCATAATACTATATACAGGGTGGAAAAGATACTGACGCACAAACGGTGACCACGTATTCAGTACATCATACTGAACCCCACATAGAACTTTTTTATCTGTCATAAAAAAAAAAATCAGATCTTACTTACAAAAGTGCAATACCTCAAAATCGTTTGGCAAGGCTGTTATTTGCACTCTTAAGATGCATAGTGGTGAACTTTCTATTCAGAGAAAGTTCATTGTTACCAGTTAATTATGACAAGCGTAGGAGCTTGATGCCTGGCGTGTAGAGTAATTTATTAAAGGCTAAATATGTAAATGTGGGGGTAGTTCTCACTATACACTTCTGCCCACCCTTGGGCTGTGCTGATTTAATACGTTATTGTCTAACATGAAATCCCAACTACTACCTACCAATTATTAGGCTGCCACGTTGGTCCAATGGTTGCAAGTGCGACTGCTGAGCATGAAGTCCTGGGTTCGATGCCCGGGTCGTGCAAAGTCTTTTTGGGTTCTTCCATCAAGAATTTTCTCAGTAGCAGCTGAGCAACGGAGTCTGGATTTATGTCCAGTTCGTGGTAATAGGCTCGCCCTATTACATGGGACTTAAACATAACTGACGAAATGTGGGTGTACTATAATTGGGTACACCTCTACCTAACCCTTCGGGGAATACAGGCGTGATGATGTCATGTGATGTTACGAAACCCCAATTAATGTTCCGTCTCTATTTTACAGACAAGTTGAAAGTCCCTGCTTCACGGAATTCAAAATGCCTTTCGGTATGGAGCCGTTTTGCAAACAGAAATACAACGTATGGGAGTTCCTAGTTCACGATGGTAAAGACGGCACCGAGAAAGTGACAGTTGACTTGCCCGTCTGCTGCTCCTGCCATTACAAGAACAAAGCATTTTAAAAGGCTGAAAATTTACCTACACGGGGGTTCTAACAAAAACTTGAAGACGAATAATAAGTCTGCGCCTGTATTAATTAACCTGGGGCAAATATCATGAGAATTTTCGTCAAGTGTGAACGTAATTTTTTATTCGTTACACTCGTTTCACATTATCCCAGTCCAGTAATCCAGCAAATTAATCCAGCCCAGTACTGTCAGTTCAGCACTGAGCTGGATTAACTCGCTAGATTACTAAGATCATATCGTCTACATTATTCCAGTATTATTTTTCCTTAATAATTCTATCAACACATTTTTAACATTTTTAAATATTTATTAAAAAAAAACCACAGAAACAAAAACATTAAAAAATATTCTAGTAATAATTAGGTATTAAGTAATTACAACAATGCGTGTTGCGTTTAATCCAGCAAAAATAGACCTCCAGTCCTTTTACTGGACTGGATCTCTCACTGGACCCAGTGCAGTCCAGTAACGGTTCAGAATATTCCAGTTGCTTTCCAGCGCTGAATTAGATCACTGAACTGGGAATGCTACTGAAATAATGTGAACGGGCAACATGGAACTTCTATTTAAAACTTTGTTTAGAAATTATTTCGATAAAAAAAAACAGTATGAACCGTACATACGGCAGTTAAAATTAAGATAATATTATCGACTATCAATTTAAAAAATTACAGACTATTTATTTATATTTGTACAACATTAGTGTTTATTCTATTTTATTTTTTTAAGTAAACTTCCTTAAGTTTGTTTGTTTGTTAACAATGCTAGGTAAGAATTTATGTTTAAACTTTTTCTATGTCTGATTCAAGAAATTGCTACTAGTCAAATTATGGTTATTTAAAAAATAAATATTTTCAACAGAAAAGGAGTTTTATTATTTACTTACTATGGTAAGTGAGTGAAGCCAGTGAGTGAGTAAAGCTTTACTCACTCACTGGCGAACAATCTAAAGAAATACTTAGGCCCGGTCTGGGCGATGATTCCACTGAGAATTGCTAATATGGTACAAATCCACTTACCATAGGACACCTTCATGTCTTGCGTGTTCTTTTGTCTACATCATCATCATCTACCTAGCCTTTTCCCAACTAGTTGGGGTCGGCTTCCAGTCTAACCGGATGCAGCTGAATACCAGTATTTTACATGGAGCGACTGCCTATCTGACCTCCTCAACATAGTTAGTACTGGGTGATCAGGTCAATGACTACATGTAACGACTGTCTAAGATCTACAAATGACAGCCGGGACTAATGGCTTAACGTGCTTTCCGAGGCGCGGATTAAACACGGTATGTAACGGATGCTCACCCATCCACAGACCAACCTAGGCAAGCGCGGCTTAACCTTGAAGATCAACCTGTGCAGCTGTTATTAATTAGCTTCTCCTTCTGTTGTCTACACCTTACAAGAACTGATGGACGCTACTGAAGGCGCCAACCTCGTTGCTGAATTCTGAGCTATACATAGGTTATAGATTTAAGTTGTGCTCCCTAGCCTTTTCAACCAAATAGTAGTTAAAAGTAATATCAAAAGCCTTCGACAGATCTAGCATTAGGTTCTTCCATTAGGTATTCTTAATAGCAGTCCAGAAGTCACGTAAAGCCGTCCTACGACTGATCTTGACTGATCGTGTCCGATTATGGCCCCGTCGGACAATGCGTGCTAACTCTAGTATGTAATAACACAATCTTCAGCAACCAGTTTGTTGGTTCGACATAGGCCTCGCCTAGTTTCTTCCACTCATCTCTGTCATGAGCTAATCTTCTTCATCCTTATAGTAAGTTGCCCCATCTCTTGATTTGGCGCCAATTTTCATCTCTAGAATACCGTTTCATAACATCTCTCGTCCATTTTTCTGTGTTCGTTCTCATATTTTTTTTTAAATTTTAAATAACACATCGCTTACTTTTGTCTTTTTCCTTATTTTTGAAGTCGTCCACCTATCACGTAGCCTTTATGTTTAGCATACTTCGCTCCATAATGCGTTGGCAAACTATACCTAGTCCCGCAGCTCAAAGGTCAAAATAACTGTATCAGCTGAAATCCGAATGACTTAACCCATAAGCACCCATGTTGACTTCAGCACACTGGGAGTTTGTCAAAAAGATAGGTGGACTGTGAAAAGCCAACTAACCCCTCGACATAAAAGGGTAGTGAGTAACTCACACAACTTTCAGTGTTACATTCTAAATTAGGACTAAACCTTGTCCTTTTTACATTAATTAAAGCTTTTATTTACTTTGACTTGTTAGTTAGGACGTATTGATCAAATCTTGCAACTGAATTTCAAACCAGTTCCCCCCCAACCGATTGAGCTGAAATTTTGTACACACCTTTGGTTCTGGTGTCAATACATTTTTATGACAAATTTGACTTGACCCCGCAGCCAGGATGGCGTCACGAGAGAACTCCTCAACGGTAAATAGCACGGACACAAAACGTTGTATACTCGTACAATGTTGATAGATAAACCTAATTTTCTTCTTTCATTATAATAATGGTTTTTTTTAAGTTTATTTTATTATATTGCCGCATAAAAGTTCGTCTGTCATTACTGCTTTAAATTATCAGAAACTCCAATCAATATCTAATACTATATCAAAAAAATAGCTGCAGAAAGCACACCTGTTCTTTTATTGCACGACACCATGCGATACGGCACAAATTAGCACGAGCGCTACCCAAGAAGCTTTTACCACGGTTTTGTCTTAGAGCTGGTTCTGGTCACAAGGCAATTTGCGAAACTTTCACCCTGTTAAGCGGTAACGAGCAACGTTATTGACTTAATGGTTTGATAAGTGCCAAGATAAATACGCGCCGGTCGTATAATTTCACTGCAAGTCAATTTCACTGCAGAAAGTAGGATAGTCTCTCTTCTTATCTTGAAGACATTCAGATCTCGGAAAAGATATTAACGAACTTACTAGCTGTGTCTACAGGGTTCCATACCAAAGAGGAAGAAATGAATTCTTAGCCTATTTCTTTGAGGAAAAGTGTTCTTTGCCATAACGCATTTCTAATTAGTATTATCAATCCCAGATGTTTCGAATTCTGAGCATGAGGTTCCGGGTTAGATTCGATTCCCAGATCGGGCAAATTGTTGTTGGGTTTTTCCATCATTAATATCTCAATAGCAGCCACGGAGTCAAGGTTTGAGGCCATCAACTGGCCTGAAACCTTGATAACTGGCGATATGTTGGTGTACTATAAGGTACACTTCTGCCTAACCCTTCGGGGATTACAGGCGTGATGTTATGTTATGTTTTGAATTATAATACAATAGTATTATAATACAAGTTTTATCAAAATCGGCAAAGCAGTTCCGGATATTAACACGCGAATGTAATAATGATAGAAGCGCCTTAGGCATTTTGTGCTATGGTAATATTAGATTGCATGTCAAGGAACTAATGTTATATGTAATTATTTGAAACAATTATCTTAGCAGTAGACGAACAAAAAGTTCCGAATACTGGGATTCCTACAAAACCATTTGACAGTCGTCAAGTCGGTGATCGTTCTCATTAAAACAAAGAATGAATAATTGAAATGGTAACTTCGCATCTTACCTGACCTTGTGGAATTTTTTCACCGATTATTTTAACAATTTAATCTCAGATTATGTCAAATTAATTTCAATTTAATTATCACTTCCTCCGATATATTTAAAACGTTTTTGACCACGTGATATTTTATCAACAATCATCATAATTTGAAACATGAATGACTCACATCAATAGTAGCATCTACACTAGCAGTAGTATCTATCATTTTCCTGTGTTGCCACGGCTTATTTGACCTAATTATTTTATTTTTAACCGACTTCAAAAAGGAGGAGGTTCTCAATTCATCGGAACCTTTTTTTATGTATGTTTTTTTTTTTGTTTGAAAGAGTATACTTCCCGATTGGTCCCATAGAAATTGTATCAAAATCGGTTCAGCAGTTTGGTTTGAAATCAAAATATCTGGCAAAAATCCGTTATCCAAGTAAAAGTAATTGCGAAATTGATACTTGACAAGGCTTTGTGTGTGTTGCGATAACTAAAAAGGGTAAAATAAAAACTTTTTCCAAAAAAAATAACAGACTTCCAAAAAAACACAAAAAAAAAGTGGAAAATAACTTTACTTTCGGAAGCCGGTGGCGAAAAAGTCAATGAAACAAACAATAGTCACCGACTTTCGAAAGTAAAGTTATTTTCCACGTTTTTTAGTGTTTTTTTTTTTGAAGTCGGTTATTTTTTTGCATAAAAGTTTTCGAATTGTTCATTTTGGCCTTACGTCTTGCTACATCGTTCTCACATAATGTACTATCTCAACATGAATGATGTAACCAAAGTTTTTGTTACAATATTCTGATATAAAAGAGTGTCCATGGAGTTTCTTGCTCGTTCTTCTCCATAGAGATCTACGCTTTGAAATGGACAACTACAGTACTTTCACAGTTGTGATTGGGACTGTAGCTTAACATTTATTGTTCTTTGTTTCAACAATTCAAAAGTATCTGGAAGTGGCCTACTTTTTTAATAAATGATTTTGATTTGTTAGGGTCGACTACAAAATTAGGCGTTTTACAGCATTTGAAAGAGCGACACTGAGTGGGTATCTGATCTCCACAACCTTGTTGTTATGGAACAGATTCCATCACTTGCTAAGACTGATCAATCGACCAGTGCATCTGATATAACTATCAGACGCGCTGGTCGATTGACCACATGATTGATGCCATGAGCCTTTTCCACACATAGCTATAACCTACACTTTTGTCTGACCAGTCCTGCCAACGTGTGGTGGAAGCGCCTAGAGGGCTTTGCAACAAGAATAAAATCATTTATTTCCATAAAATACAGGTGTTACCAGTTGTTAAAATTGTTGGTTTAGGCACAAACTTTATTCTGCCTTTTTAAGGCATGCATATATAATTTTACATTTTTATATAATGCGTACATTTAAGTGAAATATAACAAATATATCCTTAAGGTAAATTAAAGTAAAATAATTATTACATAAAAACCTTGATGTGTCAAGGTTTTTATTTAATCATTAATTATTGCGCATAAAAACGCTCGCTGTACTATTTCTACTATCGCTGTACTGAATTATCCTTTTAAAAAATGACAAAATTCAATTTGTCTGATTTAGTAAAAACCTACAATTTTGGTTACGATAAGAAAAAAATCAACGTCGCTGAAAACTTCGTTGTTATACTTATGTCCTTTGTAAATCTAAATATGGCCCTTCGCGCAGAGAGCTGAAACGTCAAACAAGTAGAAAGGAAGAAAACATGTTTATTTGGCTCATGGCACAAAAGCGCAATATGAAATAAAAGAAATAAAAAACCTTAAATCTACACACATAGTTTTAGCGTGCTCTCATCACGCCTCACCCACTCAGCTATTCAGTTTTCGTGCAGAATATGCTTGCTGGTAGACCCCTCAGTCTGTGATCCACATCCATCGCGAAAATTAAAAAAAAAATACTGGCCAAACTAATTTATGGTGCAATTAAAAAAAAAGCTTTGAAAGTTAGTCCTACAATTGAGAGAACTTGGCCGTTAAGAGCGTAACATACGCGGTCCGTGCGCCGTTTGGCTCAAAAACGTGATTTTTCAAATCAGATTGTCCATCAACCACTTGTCTTACAAACATATCAATTACTAATCATTTTAGGAAAATTTGTTGTCTATGTTGTTAGTTAAATATTTTTCGATTAATAGAGTGTTTGTGAATACCATCAAGATAACTGAACAGAACTTTTCTTGATTTCTTTTTCATCATTAACTGCTTAGCCTTTTCCCAACTATGTTGTGGTCGGCTTTCAGTCTAACCGGATGCAGCTGAATACCAGTATTTTACATGACGCGACTGCCTATCTAACCTCCACAACCCAGTTCGTACTGGGTAATACGATACCCCTTGGTAAGATTGGTTGGCAGAGTTTCGGGCCACTGACTACCTGTAACGACTGTCAAAGATCTACAAATGACATCCGCGACCAACGGCATAACGTCGGTGGTCACCCATCCACGGACCAACCCAGGCAAGCGCGGCTTAACCTGATGATCGACCCGACCGGCTGTTATTATTTGCCCACGAGCTTCTCTCTCTCTTCTTGATTTCTTTTTCATAAATAGCAATTCAGCACATTTTTGACTTCTCTATTGTCGTTGTAGCTGATGGAATGTCACTACATCCAGGCCCTAGTATTCACATTTATTCTAGTTTCTGTTTCTAAAAGCAAAACTGAACAGGGACATGTGGAGCAGCACAAAGGGCTGTAAATTGTTTTCTAAGACGAAGATATTTTACACCATAATAGCCGAAAAAGCCTTGTTAAGATTTCTTGTATCTACATATGTATGTTTTCTATGAACTCGCAAAAAATGTTTATAGGTATGCAGTGGGATGACAGCTCCACTAATTAATTTTGTTCACCATGGTTATCAAAAGACTTGCCTTATTTAAAATAGGCCGCGTGTTACACGCAGCGCAGGTAAAGGAAAAACCTATAGGAACCTTATCGCTCGAATGTTCGGTAGATACAGAATATAGGTACATATTAGGTACTCAGTGCAATCATCAACACTAATTAATACCTGCTATGGATTCCTGAATAATGTTTAGTATGTTGCTATTTACTTAATAATTTATTTATACAGGGTGGAAGGGACACCGACGCGAAAACGGTTAATACGTACTCAGTACATCATTCTAAACTCCCCCACGTCGGAATTTTTTGCACTTTTGTAGGATACAGCCGATAAAAAAAAAAGATACTGATAAAAAATTACAATGTGCGAGGGTTCAGAATGATTTACCGAGTCGGTGTCCCTGCCACACTGTATAAGTTGTATAACAGTAACGAACGAGGATAACGGAGTTGTCAACATAGCTCACGGAATAAGTAAGCTGAAGTGGCAATGGGCCGGCCATATTAGCCGCGGAACCGATGACCGTTGGGGTAGACGTGTTCTTGAGTGGAAGCGTAAGGTTCGGGACGCCCTCAGGCGCGGTTGAGCGACGATCTTTGCAGGGTGGCTGGTAGCAAATGGATGAGTTTGACGAGAATCAAGTTGAGCGGCGTGCGATTGAGGAAGTCCATGTCCAGCAGTGGTCTGCTGTAGGCTGATGATGTTGATATAACAGTCAGGCACAGATAAGAATCCATATATATACATATATATATTATATATTTTAATCGAGAAAGTATATATATCCCCTTGTAGGATAGTTAGGTCCACTAATTAATTTTGTTCACCAGGAAAATTTTATTATCGCTCGGTCGTTCAAGTTAAGTCAGTTAGATACAGAATGCCATATTGGAATCAGGTGTACCTAACTAATTAATACCTACTAGCTAATTTTGATGTGTACATATATGTGAGACTGCCTTTTTGGCCGAGTGGTCGCAAGCGCGATCGGAATCTGGAGTTGTGCCCGATTGGTGGCAATAGGCTAGCTCCCAACTACATGGGGCTTCAACATAACTGGCGAAATGTGGGTGTACGATTAGGTAAACCTCTGCCTAACTGGACGCTAGTTATTAATTTATTAAAATACCGTTCTATACAATATTAAATGAAATTATTTTCCGTCAGCACATGCTAGTTTTAGGCACTTGAAACACGTGAACAACCAACATATAACTGACCATGTGAGAAGTATGGAGTGCCCGAATGAATGCCTGGCACTTTTAAGGTTTGTCCCTGGGATTTGTTGATCGTCATAGTAAAAGTCAATTTTAAGGGAAATTGCAACCTCTCTAATTGCAATGGCAAGTTATTTGGAATAATGGGTATGCGGGGAATTAAAACGCTCTCTCCTTTAGCAGATCCTGTAATAATGGCAGCTTTAATAATGTTACTGCCCAGCTCTGTGATACGAAGCCTGGTGCCGTTGCACAGTCTGGGCGCATCCAGGTTTGGCATCAGCAGAACTGGAACGCAAGATAAAGCTCCAGTTAACCTGAGTTGAAAACAGTACTATCGTCATTTGCCATCACAGTGTGTATGATGTGTATACTTCTGAATTGCCGACGATCATCGACATATATGTATATTGACGGTCTAATTTTTTTTGTTCATTTTACTAACCCACTCGTTCTTTGGCGACAGCACCGCCTTCTCACACAACCACTCTTCATTATTTATATTAACCTCCAAATTGTAAAAAAAACGTGCATGATAAGTTCATCCTATGTTTACAAATGAATAAATGATTATGATTATGATTATCCTGTGTAGCTACTGAATGGGAAAATTCTTCGGAAAATTGTATTTTCCCATCTGTGGCGACGCCTTCAGACATGCGTTTATTTTACCCGCCGGTGTGCCCCTCTCGATAACTGGCAGTGTCTGTCTGTAAACACCTGCGAGCAAAATAACAACGCTGCCTATCAGCGTCTGGTTGCCACGGATGTTCACGGTTCAACGCCTCTAATGCATGCTTGTGCAACATTGTACACTCGTCCCATACTATTAACTTGCTCTACTGCAAATCGACTCACCAGCCGCTGTTCTTGGTGATGTTGCATGGTGGGATATCTTCGCTTGCCATCACTGCGTCCACTATCTGGAGAACACGGCGCGGCATACGCAGGCCGAATGTGCTGCGTGGGAAGAGCCGCGCCGTGCCCTCTTTACAGAGGTGGGAGGAGACCTGTCGCTGCCGACCGCTGTTCGCTCGATGGTCGGCAGCGCAGAGTCCTGGGATGCGGTGATGTCTTTCTGCGAAAGTGTCATGTCACAGAAGGAAGCTGCGAAAAGTGTTAAGGAGATGACGGGTTCCCGCCCATCCTGCAGCAGACGCATCGGGCGTCGGCAGGTCCAGGGGTGATGGATTAAGGGACATCCGTCACCTCCAATCACACTGGACCCGAGACGGTGCGGCAGCACGTAGTGTTCCACGCGCGCCTCTCGTAGCGGGGGGAGTTTTACACCTCACTCCCCCCGGAAGCCACAGTCAGAGCCATATGAATCTTCTGTTGGCTCAACTCCACGAGGACCGCAGGAGCCAACTCCTGCGGTACTCCTGTTGGCCCAAGCCTACAGAAGATTCAGCACAAATACAATGTGATGGCACAGTTGGCACAGTGGCTGAGCAATTGACTGCTGCGCTGCGTGTCGCGGGTTCGATTCCCGCACCGAACAAATTAACAACGTAGTGGATCTATCAAAATAAAATTATATGTATATTTTTTATACTAAATAGGCTTGCGTTTGGCCGCAACTTGCCTGATATGAAGCGATGATGCGGCCTAGGGTGGAGCATGCTTGCCTAGAAGAAACCGATTTACTCGAACCTTGATAAGACCCAGATTTTAATGATCAGGGAACAGAGAAGCTGGCAGTGAATTCCAGACTGGTGGTTCTCACAATAAATGTGGAAGGATAGCGCTTTGTTCGGGTCCGCGGAACTTCAACCATATTAACGGTGACGCTTCGCCCTATCTCTGCTCGTCCGATGGTAGAATGGGGATGGGGGAATTAGATTGTGTAATTCCAAATCACACTCCCTGAAATGTAACCGATGAAAAACCTATAGGCTGGAAACTTTGCGGCGATGTTCAAGGCTTTAGAGCTTAGCTTTGACAAGGGAGTCGTTGTCAATCAACCTCTTGGCACGTCGCTCAATAGCTTCCAACGCTTGCAGCTGGTACTTGGCGAATCCATCCCAGAGGTGCGAACAGTACTCCATGCACGATTGAACTTATGTTTGGTATAATGTGAGCAGATTTTCCGGCGTGAAGTACTTTCGCAACTTTGCGAGAACACAGCTTTCTAGTGGCTAATTGGCCCTTGGACTCAATATAAGACCCAAAGTTGAGGGTCGAGCCCAAAGTAACACCAAGAAGCTCGAGATGGTTAGTGATCGGGATGGATACATTTCGAAAAGTTATTTTTATAAACTTTAGCTTATACAAGGTGTTGCTTTGCATCCTCGTCAAATTCAAGGAGGTAGGTAACTATGCTAATGATTCTCCAACCGGATCAATAATAAAATGGGGGTATACCGCCGTTTACCCGAATTTTATTTGCCCTAATATCATTTGTCATAATAGTCACGTGCCAGAATCATTGTTTCCCATAAAGTCACTTACCATAACATCATTTGTCATAATCATTGTAAGCCCTAATTATCACATGCCATAACATAATTTGCCATCGACATCGGGTGTGTAACGGTTGTTCATATCAAGAGAAATTGGATGCAATTGGGACTTTAGGGCACCCCGACTCGGACGGGTTAGGTTAGAAGGGGATGGCGGGGTCGTGTGAGCGAGCGAAGCGAGCGAATAGACCCCGCCATCCCCTTCGTGGTTATTTTTTTATAAACCACACAGAAGAAGGAGCCCCGCGAAGCGGGGCTCCGTCGACCTAGCCCACCATCAACCATGCATAGAAAAAAAAACCATGCACAGAATAAATAAGTTTATTCTTATTATACCAAACATTGCGCACCCATAGACATTTGTCTAATACTTGTTATGCCATTTAAATATTATGCCATTTAAATATTATGTCTAATAATTATTATGGCACATAAAAATAAGGCAAACAATACTTATGGCATTCGTATCTTATGGTACCTAAAATTCGGGCAATTAAAAGTATGTCATATGTCTTTTAGGGCAAATGAAACATTCGGGCAAATTAAATTCGGGTAAATGAAATTCGGGAAAATGATGATTATGGCATATAATCTTCGGGCAAACAATAGACAACCTAAAATGGGTAGGTAATTTTTTATATTTTATTCTTAATATCGGAAATCGATAAGTGTACACCACCCGTATTAAAACGCGACCCGTCTAATACTAGCCTTTATTTTGGTATTATTGGTAAATTTTGAATTTGTCATTTATGAACACCTGTCTTTTAAATGGCAAAAGAAACTAAAAGTAGGTATTTATTAAACTATTTTCATGATTTGAAAACCATTAATAATTTAATTAAAACAAAATACCTATTTTCAAAATGTGGAAACCGGGGATCGAACTTGTGAACAATGTTTATTCTTTTTGGAAATCATATAGCATTAAAAAAAAAACGCAAAAAAAGTGGATACAGTATAAACTGGCTGCGATTCGAACCTGGAAACCCCGGTTTATAGGGCAGTCGCTAAACCGTCAGGCCACTTCGGTGACAAATGGTCTCAAATGGCCATTCTAATCTAATGCATGTTTTGACAGTTGTCAGTTGTCAAACAGTGAGAAATATGAACATAATGCAATATTGCTCATCCCCCTAAGTTATTATACAGACTATAATCTATCTTTGTGCCAAATTTCATTCAGATCCGTTCAGCCGTTCTGGCGTGATTGAGTAACAAACATCCATCCAAACTTTCGCATTTATAATATTATAAATATATATTAGTATTAGTAAGAAGTAAGATAGTAAGATGACTAAAGAACCATATTTAGTATTTTGCTATGCTATTTAGTTTAAATATGATACAGTAGGTAATTTAAGGAAAATAACCTGGAATAGGGATGCGATACGTATAATAATATCGATATTCAATAAAACTTCCTTGATGTGTCCCAGAATGTTAGGTTGAGCTGGTGAATGTAAAATTTAAAGGATTTGATTGAAACTTTCCCATAATTTTAATCGTCTAAGAATGATGAATTTTGTGGAACTTACCAAATATGTAGGATAATAAACAACAAACGTTTTTTAGGCAGGTCTATGTCGTTTTTATAAAAATAATACAAAGAATGTTGTACATAAAGATTACTTAACTTGTCGTAAAGATTGATAAAACACATTATAATTTGCAACGGCTTCCACTTATATATGTGCTAATATAGTGATTGCACCATAGCCAAAATTACATTTAATATTCCTTAAGTGCAAATTTTGTGGCGATGAGTGAACTTCGAGAAGTTATATCTACTGTGTATGATGATGGTCATAAATAATTATCGTTAACTAGCTTATGCCAGCGGCTTCGCCCGCGTGGAGCTCGATAATTGACCCACGGGATCGTCCTACCGAGATGAAAAGTAGCCTGCCTATGTGCTATTCCAAACTATAATCTATCTCTATGCCAAATTTCATTCAGATCCGTTCAGCCATTCTGGCGTGATTGAGTAACAAACATGCATCCATCCATCCAAACTTTCGCATTTATAATATTAGTATAGAAGTATAGATTAATCGAGTATTTTAATTAGGTAAAATTAGTATTGATGATACTAGTAAAGTACTGTAACATGTACAATAGGTGTGCTAATGCACGTACATCACATCAAATTGCTGTCTAAAATTTCCTGAACTGTATAAAAGAGAATAATAAATGAGTTTCATATAATATACATATATCTTACCGACCTTTGAACTTGGAAAATTGAATAGGTCAACTGTGTGTTAAAATCGAACAGTAGGATGTCCTTACTCGCAACCAATGTATGAAGGTCTACCCTTCCTCTTGCTATGTACAGATTTTTGTATCGTGGGAGGACTTGAAGAGTGAGCGGAAGGTTCTCAAGACAGTGGCCGACTGACAACGCTGCGACGCGTCTTGAACCAGGCCGGTCAGTTCAACGGTGTACGGCAGTTGACATCTGTCCGCGAAAACAGGTGTACGTGTGCCGCTATAATCGATATCGGTGTTTCGCTTAAACCGCATGCCTACGTCATATCAACACATAAATAGTGTCGCGGTTCGATATGTAATTATTGAGTGACCACTACCCGTTGAGGCCGGATTTATAAAAAAATATGTTTTGAGTGCCTCAAGTGCAAAGCAATGGCCTGGACACTACATTTACTCGTTTGGATAACTGTTGTGAGTTTATTTTGCTTTTATTTATTTATTAATATGATTGTGTCAAGAAACTATTTATAGGACTGTCATTATAATATGTTATTGCGTATTCTAATTATCTTGCAAGTTTGTCATTCTTGAAGGTTTCTTTGCCATCAAACTTGAATGTTTTTCAACGCAAGAATCATTTTATGGAAACACAATCATGGCTATAGAGGTACCTACGTCAGCCAATCAAAGAAAACTCTTGCTTCTCACTCCTCAGCATCACATTCCAAGTTGAAAATGTTCACCACGGATACTAGATATATTATAAAGTTATATAGGTACCTACTAATGACTGCATAACTAAAAAGAAATCTCTATAAATATTAAATTTAATTTAAATAATGATACAACATATTGACACAGTGCAATTCACTTATACTTTTAGTAAGTGTGTTCATAACGGCAATGTCATGAAAGTAAAAGTGTGGTCACTTTTACCGCGCGTATATTATGGACGTGCACGAACGATGATATCGAATGCAATCCGAATTAATTGCTTTATAATGAGCACTTGATAATTGTCTCTGAGTGAGGCTACATATAGAAAGACATGACATTATAGCGTTGTTTGGAATTTTTTGCCTGATAGAATATAGTTTTGCACAGAGGACTTTTAATAATGTCGTCATTATCTGCCCAGCCTTTTCCTAACATGTTGGGGTCGGCTACCAGTCTAACCGGATGCAGCTGAATACCAGTATTTTACATGGAACGACTGCCTGACTGACTGACTTTTAATAATGTGCGGCTCTATAACTAAAAAGCGGGACCCTTGTGCTTCCTCATGGTACGCCTATGCACTTGCTTGGGTACTTGAAATCATTATTTAGACAACCCTTGAAGATACTTTGAACATTGAAGTCAATTTAAAACGCTTCCAGAAAAAAAACATAACTTACATTCAGATTTACGTGAACTATCTTAAAGTTAAAATGGTACAGGTACTAATAAATACAATTAGATACCTGCAGATAGGAATTTTAATTTAAGCCAATAAGTACACATCAGTCAGGCAGATAATTACGAATCATTAGCCAATTGACGACCCGAATGGCGCAGCGGTAGTGAGGCTGCCTTACGTTCATAGGGTTCCGGGTTCGAATCCCGGTAGGAGCAAGTGTTTGTGTGATTAAGCATGGACATTTGTTACCGAGTCATGGATGTTTATATGTATAATAAGTATGTATTTACAAACAAAAAAGTATCTATGTAGTATATCAACTATCTAGTGTCCACGACACAAGCCTCGTTGCTTAGTGTGGCACTAGATGGCGCTGTGTGTAATGTCTAGCGATATTTATTAATTTATTTATTTAATTAATGGCATAATTAAGTTGATGACGAAAACACAGAACTAATAAGCGAAAATAAGGACATAATCAGACACAATCCGCACACCAGTTTAAAATTTACGTCTTCTCGTACTTAACTTCTAAATCTCGTATTATTTTCCCTAAATAAATGAAGCTAAAACTGAAATAATATTAAAGTAGGCAATAAATTGGTTTTGTAATTATGTTCTACACACTGCCAGGTGATAACCTTATCAATTTATGTTAGTCTCCAATATATTGGTCACATAAACTAGTATTTGTTATCATCCATTAGCACTACGTCTACAGCATCGCATAATAGAGGCATGTCAAGCACGACATCGACATTTATAATAGAAACAGTTATTATGCAAATGTTTTACGTATTTCTGCTTGCTTTTCCTAACAAACCGCTATAAATACCTTTGAACGTAGATACCATTGTTTTAATCGTATCTGTTTAATGAACTTGTTGTTTTCACTTTGTAATTATTCTGTCGCATAGCTTAATGCAATTGTACGCGGAAAATGTATTTGTTTCATAAAAAAATGCTCAAATTTTCTTTACGGCCTTTTATCCAATCACTACAGTACCAACATGTCGAAATCTTAATAATTGTAAGTATTTAAAAAGCATTTACCTATGAGCTTACTTATTTATTTTAAATATTATTAGGTATATACATACCTTTAGTTAACAACCTAGCCTTCTATAATGCAATAAACACTATTTAAAGCTTTGGGAAGTTGTGTCATTAGTAAAATTTCCCAAATATTTTATTACTTATTTATTTACTATTACTTATCTTCTAAATAATCATTTGCAAAAACCCCGTTTTTAAGTGTACACCATCTAATAATTCGATATCAGTGGGCTATAAAAATATTTGTAAAACTTGAATGGAAAATACAAACGCCATTAAAACTATATTTGGAAAAACCTATAAATAAATGTTTATCAATCTCATCGGTATCAATAACTTTATCAATCTATATATAAGTTGTATAAAAGCCGATCTCTGTATAAGAGGTATTTCCCAGCCTGATCAGGTTTCGCCACATGTTACATTACAGTGGTAAATATTTATTTTAATAAGGATATTTATTAAGATTTAAGTAACACAGATATCATTATGTACATTATATACAAACTACAAATAGAACTAAAATAATAATAAAAAATTAAAAGTAAGTAGGTACCTACAACTACATTTACAACGACAACAATAGGACACTTAGGCGACAAAGTATTTCTCTACATCGCTGTCATTCGGGTACGTGCCCAAAAGACTGGCGACATAAAGTATGTACTCCATTAATCAAGAGGAAAAAAAATCGAGAGTCATAAATAATCACAATTCAGGTGAAAAATGCGGGTTATTGGACGATTAGCACGAATTTAACTCGCCCGAAAAGTGAGAGTCGGCTCCTTTTAAAAATATTCTTTTTTCTGTAGGAGGTTGGCACGAATCTAATTTTATGGTGTGCGAATCGACACCTCCAAAAGTATTAAGTAGGTAATTCCCACACACATTGTATTTTATGCAATGCAGTTAAGATAAAGTACACTCAAGTACAGAAGTATTAAGGGTTAAATAATTTTACTAACGCTCCATTCGAAGAAAGAGATTAAAAGTAAATATTTGAATGGCTTCAGATTTTCCAACTCTGAAAAGCGATGAGAAAAGAAAGAAGTACTAGGCTGTCACACATTTAGGATTTTATTTTGTTCGCGACACGTTTTGTGCAAGTTCTGGGCAGTAACTTTACGAACAGTATTCGGCTAGCATAAGCTCAAGATGATATGTATTTTAATCATTATGGGTAAGTGAGTGAGGGTAGTTTAGAAATACTAGAAACTATGATTGAAATACAGGGGGTATTTCAATCATAGTTTCTAGTATTTCTTCTGTATGCATGCAGGCCTAGTACTTTTTGTCACGATTTTAGATATAATATTATCAGTATCACTTGCTGCTCAGTTAGGGCGTCCACTAAAACTAGGGTGTATTGTAAAATAAGCAACGCTAAAACGCGCGGGCACCTGCTCCGTACAACCCGCGCGAATTTTGGGACTATGCGACTATCTATGTAGACAATTTTTCTTTACGGTCAAATGGCCCGCGGGCCATTTGGTTTGGCAATTATGTACGTTAATATACTTTTGGAGGTGTCGATTCGCAAACCATAAAATTAGATTCGTGCCAATCTCCTACAGAAAAAAGAATATTTTTAAAAGGAGCCGACTCGCATTTTTCGGGGGAGTTAAATTCGTGCCAATCGTCCAATAACCCGCATTTTTCACCTAAATCGTGATGATTTATGACTCTCGATTTTGTCTAAACTTCGATTAATTAATCATATTATTTCCGAGAGAGCACGACTGTACTTTTTACTTTTGTTCTCTGAAATAAAATATGTGAGAATTGCCTAATACATACTTTTGGTGGTGGCGATTCGCACACCAAAAAATTTGATTCGTGCAAATCGTCTACAGAAAAAAGAATATTTTTAAAAGATGTCAACTCGCACTTTTCAGCCGAGTTCGATTCGTGCAAATCGCCCAATAAACCAAAAATGCTAATGACAGAAAATAAATGATATAGATTAAAAAGTATTTAGATTGATATCACAGTCACACTTTGAATACAGCTTAATTTATTCAACAATACGGGAGATACCATCGACTTGATAACCATAAACAAATCTAGCTGAAATTTTATTAAAAAAAAACATCTTGACAAATTAGAGGAATAGATAATATATTAAATTAATCAAGAAAAATACAGCAGCGAAACCCAGGTGTTGATTGCTCTCGACTTGTTCAATCATTGCTCGTCTAGATCAAAGCCAAAAGGAAGTTGAAACTTGTTTTACCTATGTACATAATTATGTAAATATTTATATAATTCGGCGAGGTTATCTTCCTACGCGAACTGCGAGAGTCAATCAACTGAGTGAAGAAAAACAAACGCGTGCGTTTGTAGATTAGGCGAAGGGCAACATCTTATTTGTGACCAAAGTTTATTTGCAACTAACTACACTCAAAGTTTAAACATGAAACGTTGAGTTTTTGCACATCATTTTGGTAAAACTATAGAAACTACCTGATGATGCTTGGCTATAGAAATAATATTTCTAAATCATATTATGTTTTATCTATGATGCATAGAACACAATATGGTAAGGTGTGGTAACAGTTGGTACAGCGTGAAGATGCTAAAAAATGATGCAACAAATGCCTAGAAGACAATTTTCGACTGCACAAGTCGATGAGTGAAAATCGGACTAGCGAATGTTTGCCATGTCAAACTGAAAAGCAAGTTTAAACTTTTGACCGCCACGGTCGGCTATAGCCGACAAACGAAAAAGTGCTCAACATGCCACCGTCGGCTATAGCAGACAAGAAAACGAAATTTTTCAAGTAGTTTTCATTTGTCGGCTATAGCCGACCGTGGCGGTCAAAAGGTTAAAATATAAATGAAATATCGTGCTAATTTGGTCTAGGTACTATTTATTTCACAGTAGGCTGTATCTTGTACGAAATCACATAAAATATATTTTGCTGCTGCTAGTAGGTGTCCACAGACCCATGGTTGTGTCAAACGTTATTTTAATTAGTCAATATTTGCTTTCTTTGTTGAACTTACATTAACATGACGTAGTTAACGTGGTTATAAGAAAATGTATTCTATCGAATTATTAGCGTCTTTGTTGTGATAATAATCTTAGTTATTGATGATCTTATAGTTACATGTTTTTTTATAACCTGAACGGCGCAGAAACAAAGACGTTCGATATACCTAGTATATATCGTATTATGATGCCATGATTATAGTTGTAAATAAACTGTTTTAAACCAAAATCCGTGATTTAAAACCCGTTTTAAATTTGTTTAAAACCACGACCACGTGGGCAGTACAATGACTATGAATTAATTAAAAAAATCAGTTTAAAACCGTAATTGAAATCATTTACCATTTTGATTAATAAAAGTGAAATCATATATCATACTTATACTACTTATTAGGGTTTTGTTGTAAATAAATGGCCAAAACAAAATCCTTATAGATTCGCCCTGTCCGTCTGTCTGTCTGTGTGTTCGTATGTCACAGCCATTTTACTCCGAGACTATTAATACCACACAGTTGAAATATAGACGGTAGGTGTCTTTTATGAACCGCTACACAAAAGTGACGTAATATTATGAAAAAATAAAAATAGGGGTGGCTCTCCATACATTTTATGTTTGTCTGTCATGTTAATGAAGGTTGATTTTGAAACGTTTTTATTGTAATTTCCTTGATATATCCTAAATTAGGGAGTAGAAGTGGTGTGGATCACTTCGTGTAAAGCCTCAGTGCATTCAAAAAAAAAACATTATAAACCGCTAAGTGTGGTTTTAAATCGTTTTAAACCAAAAAGACGGTTTAAAACGTTTAAAATCCGTTTTGCATCTATATCCATGATACACACTTAATCATGCTACGTGTTTAATTTAATCGACCACGTTTTTTTTTACATTACCTTCATCAATTCATCTTGATGGTTGATATAAGTTACCAAAAAGGTTTTTGAATCCTTTAGAAAATTGTTGTAGAAATACGAAAGGGTTCGAAAACGATTGCCGCTAGTTTACTTATCCTAAGAGCATTTTGATTCTAATAAGAGGTCATCCTTTAATCACGTCAGGTTTGAAGAGGGGGGGAGCGGGTTAAAAAAAAAACATGATAGATCACGATGGGGTATAATGTGACAATCACGTGTAATTTTTTTGTGGGACAAAAAGTATGAATTTAATGCGTGACGTGTAAAATACGGAGTGGAAGGGACACCGACGCGAAAACGGAAGCCATACTCAGTACATCATTCTGAACCCCCCCACATAGAAATTTTTCGTCAGTTGCAGTTGCAGTAGTTAGAGAAAAGTGTGGTGGGCTTATAAATAAATAAAAAATGTCTGCTTATTGTAAGCTGCGAGTGCTTCTTTGACATTGTGTTATTTATGTTTCATGATTTCTTCCGTCAAATTAAGGCCTTACTTGGCTCCAAAAAGTGTCCGAAGTTCATAAAAACGAGTAGATTGACGTGACTTGTAATTGTCTCACCAGTGCTCGAGGCATCGTTCTTGTTTAGTTCAAACATTTGGGTTTCCCAGTGACGTTTTCCTCAGTCATATATAATCATAAATGGCGTAGGTATATGCATGTATCATGCCATAAAACAATGACTTTTATGGATGTTTTCTGAAGCCAATATGTTTACCAGTATGTTTTACAAATATTGTACGGTTTCACTCCAATTAATGTCAAATATTAATCAATTAAATTGGCCTAAATCAGTTTTCGTAGGAACTCCATATATTTTATGGTAGGTATGTGGTTGTCAATTATTATGGTAACCATGAAACCACGAATAATACCTACTTAGAATATGTATTATTTTCCCCTCTTTTATGCAATAGTAGAGATAACAATATGAATAATACCTTCCCACCTATTTACCAAGTAGGTACGTCCGAAGTTCATAAATATAGTAGTGACGTCAACACCACTGTGACATCCCAATTCCATAAAATAGGGACGTTTTGGATAGTATTTTGTACCATATTTACTACTAAACAAGTACTTATCACGGTTTTGCTGACACCACTGAATACTATATATGTAGGTAAGCTCTACCTATCTAACAATTCAAATGTCAGGTGGGTCTACATCTCTTGGGTCTGTTTACTTCCATCTTTGCGGTGTCTGAATCTGGAAATTTTGGACTTAGATATGATCACGAAAAGCTACTTTTAAAAAGAGTTGTTTTCTGTATTTTGAGCTATTTCCAATGAATATGAATGACATCCGCGAGTAAATTGTATCAACAAAATAAAATATATTCTCTCGTTTTAAAGATGTCGTAATTATATTAACGTTTTATTTCATTAGTGGTTTGAACTAATGTTTTATTACATAAATTGATATCGAGAGGATTTGCCAATGCATTTTACACGTTATTTTTTGGCCAAAGCGCAAGACACCAGTCTAAAATTAATTTTAGACTGGTGTCTTGGCGCTTTTAGACAGTGTACCCTTGACAATTTTGTTACTATCGTAAAGGTATGAATTTCCAATTAAAAATACCTAATATTAAAGAGCAAGTAAACTTGTTCAAAATCACTTGAATTAAATAAAGAATGACTCGCTAAAATAGAGCTGTTTTGCCTACTAATCTAACGCCACTTCACTACTTAGAAATAGGTTACAAGTCAATGAATTGACAATTTTGTTTAATTAGTCATTGTTAATATTTATAGCCTAGCGGACACTGTACCCTTAAACATGTATTTTAATTGCTCAACACTATTTAAGTCCCTCGACACTACATAACGGCTTCCTTCGCCAGAAACTACAGTTTCGGATTTCACGAATGTATTATGAACTAGCTGTTGCCCGCGACTTCGTTCGCGTGGACGAAGTTCCATACAAACTATCAACCCCTATTTTAACCACATAAGGCATAAATTTCCAAAAATCCCTTCTTAGTGCACATGGAACGTTTGTGCAAAATTTCTTGCTTCTAGACCCAGCGGTTTCAGCTGAGCGTTGATCGATCAACCAGTGAATCAGTCAGCCAGTCAATTTCTTACTTTACATAATTATACAAGGTGTTGCTTTGCATCCTCGTCAAATTCGAAGAAGTAACTATGCTAATGAGTCTCGACCCGAATCAATAATAAAATGGGTAGGTAATTTTTCATATTTTTTTCTTCAATCGGCAATCGATTATTGTTCACCACCCGTATTAAAACGCGGCACGTCTAATACTAGACCTATAACCGCGCTTTCACACACACAAACAAACGCAGACGTTTATTCGATAAAAGGGTGATTCTCCTCTTTTGAAAAGGGCTTCATTCTGAAATAGTGTCAAATTAAAACAACTAAAAAAAGCAGCGTTTATTATTATTAGTATTGATCAGGTACCGTAATTTATATTGATTATTTACGTCTTCTATGACAATCATGTGAATTTTGACGAGGATGCAAAACTACACCTTGTATAGATTTCACAATTTATTGTAGGTAGGTAAACATTCTACTGAAACTCATACCTTAACTTACCTTATAAAATACAAACGAACGTCACTTGATTACGTCAATCATGGAGGTAAAAGGTAAGTGTTTTCCATGATTGTACAACACTATACTCGTAGAAACCAATTCGGCGATCAATAGAATTGGTTATTTTGTAATAGTGAATATTATGATTCACTATTACAAAATAACCAATTCTATCGATCGCCAAACAAAATTCTGTTGTTAATATTTATGTTCATATTTTTAACTACATCATGATAAAGAAAGAGACGTAATAAAATATTATGGGTAGCTTTGGTTAACTTACAACTATTGCAAAAAATACCTATTTTAAGGGGGTGACGCGCTAAGGTGTCCGGTGAAATTCATTCTACATCATCTGCCTAGCCTTTTCCAGACTATGTTGGGGTCGGCTTTCAGTCTCACCGGATGCAGCTGAGTACCAGTATTTTACGTGAAGCGACTGTCTATCTGTCCTCCACAACTTACGTTTTTGGCAATTTGTAAATCAGTTTCAGGTTTACCATGATCTCATAACTAGTTCTATTCCGAGAGTTGGAAACAGATGACGCTAGACAGTTGTCTAGCGCCATGTTCACCCCACAGGTCGTGTATAAGTTATAAATATGTTTCGCGATTGTAAAAAAGATGTATTCACAGAATTATGATCAAAATAATCATCCATACATTTGTCTAGGTTAGTATTGACCTCAAAAGTCATGATTTCATGAAATGGCCATAAATGGTGCTGTCTCCTTAATATCCTCAATATTAGTCCTTTGCATTAACGTAGAGTACCTCTATCTACCTACCTACTGCATTCATTCATGATGCTTGCTGGTAATTTTAGTGTAGAAAACGTGTATGTGTGCGTTGCATGGTATTTTAAAGAACTTTCATAGTTTACTTTATTTTATATGAAAAACATAGCAAAGGAATTTCAATGGAAGGTTGTTTTGAATTTCCCAAGCGGTATATTTGTGTTTGATGACAATAATTTTGACGACATAGGTAATAGGATCATGGACTAGAACTAACCTAACAAAACACGTATTTGTACGGAAATATAGACCTTCCTATTACGTAAACCAGGTAGGTATTTCTTTCCTGTCTGTTAGTTATTTTCTGTGTTTTGAAAATACATTAAAAATTAGTTGGAAATACCATCCATGTTCATACCATTAGTTCCAAAATATTATAATCACCTACAAAGTTAGTTTGATTACGCCTCAGATTATATCTGCTCATACAAGGTATGTTCCAGTGATAGTAATAATCATACAAGTTCCCAGAACTTAGGTACTGGCTATGTGATTCGCTAACCGCAACATGCGTCCAACTTGTCCCCAATAAGTAGAAAATAAGGCTGGCAAGTTCTTTTACAAAATTGCCCTTTATACCGATGCATTTATTAATTTGCATACCAACTGCCGAATTCTCAACGACCTTGCAAGCATACTCAGATTTGACACTAATAAAATTCCATAGCGTTTTTTTCTGTTTTTTTTAAATAATAGCTGTAATAGAGCTTAGAAGCTATTTGTACATAAAGCGAGTCTAATGACCGTAAAGATAAAAACACAATGATCCCATTAATTATTATAAAAAGCAAAAACAACAAATCAAAGTAATTATTTTTACGCTCACAAGTACATTTTTTGTCGTTGGATCGAGGCCATGAGCTGATAAATCAGTTGTTAACGCGTTTAATGTGAGTAACATTAAACGCGTTAACAACTGATTCGAACAAAGTCGAGATATGCGGGACCATGGTGATGGGACTCTTACTTTGGACCGGATACATTATTGTGGTAAATTATTATAATTGTGGCTCTACCCATCCATAGCATTCACATGTAAATACTTTTCTAGTACAATATTTGATACCTAAACATGTGATGTAATGATGATACATTTGGGGAGTTGAAGACGCCATAAAAAAAATGGTTTTCGCAGCATCATATCGTTTAAGACTATGATAGTAGGAATCCACCCACTTATCGGCATATTTGCAAAATAAAATTCTATTATATTCTGTTCGGCCTAAAAGAAAGATAAACTTGAGACAAAAATTCCCTTTCGTTGGTAACGAAAACGCAAGCAGACAAAATGAAGTGAAAAAACTGTTCGCTTCGAGTTCACCCACAGCTCTATGACGAATTGTGAATGCTATATAATTTAGCACGGCTTTTAAATAAAACAGCAAATTGTTTTTTTATGCTATGAAGAGGTAAAAGCTTTTTTCGTCATCTTTCACCTGCTCTTTTAACATCCACCACACTTTCTTTCAACTCACTATCTAAAACTATTCCCACACCATTTTGTTTGCGATCGCTGCCACAGATATATACCACTTTTATCCTTGTCCTGTCTCTCTTGCCTTCTCACCCTTCCACTTGGTATCTTGCAAACATCACGCTATTTTTATCCGTCACCTTTTAGGACATCTGTTAACTCCATTTCCCTTCTTCCATTCATCATACCTACATTCTAGCTTTTGTAAAGGTAATAAAACCAAGAATGATGGACCTAAAGGGTTCCATCGTTTAGGAGAAAGTTCCTGCTTATATTGTAACCCCGTTCTAATAAGTAGGTCCACTATCGAAGAATTATTTATGTCCGCGTCCTTGGTCGTATATATATGTACTTTAATACCTTGGGCTATTTATCACAGCGAGTCACAGTTTATATCTTAATTATATGTATCATTTCTGAACCTTGAACCTTCTTCGTCCCGACCCGGCCCGTAAACTACTCGTATGTCCACAAAATTGTACTGTCAATTCCTATGGAGCGTCAGTTCTGTCTCGCCACTGAAGTTAGTATAGTCCCAATTGGAGGCCAGTCCATTTCGTATTTTGAAGTAGCTGCTAGATAATTACAACAGAAGTCCTGTCCAAAACAAGAATCAGGCGGAAGTAATACCAGTTTCGGATTTCTCCTCATACAGCCATGACGTCGGTTTTAATTAATCGCATTATTTTACATCTGTATTTACCTGCTTTCGTTGTTTACTACGCTCATATAAAGATTTGCCGCTGTCAAAATCAACCTTGGGCGAGTTCTTTGAAAATTGGTTTGCACTGCACATTGCAAACAGTACAAAAAACGAGTACAAACCAATATACGACATTATTAACATACGATTTTACTGAAATATTTTAGAAGGAAAGTAGTAAAATGGTGTTCTTTCGAAATTAACGTTTGTAGAGGAATTGAATTTCTACTCTGCTAGAAATTTAAATAACTTGCAATAACTAGTTATCTCGTATTCGTCATAAATGTTAACACGATTTACATACCTGCGTCTTTAGCATAAGTAGACAATATATTACTTACAATATAGGAAAGATTCTCTTAAATTATTACAATTAAGTTTGTTTTTGTAACAATTATTATTGTTCCTGGAAACCATGAATAAATAAAGCACCTACCTACTCGTTTACTTTTAATACTACAATCGTTAATTTTCATGGTCAGTTTCTGTAAGTTAAGGTTGAATAATGTATGAAAAAAAGGCCTACACTATAACCCGAACTGGGTGATACTATAATACATATGTATAATTACTTTTTTTTGAGGATACAATTGTAATACAATAATAACTTTCAATTGAAATTTCATGCAAATCATATAACTTGGTTATCTTTACATTTCAAAGTTGAAGGGAACGGAACTAGTCATTCTAAGTTTCTAACTAAACTCACTTACCAATTCGACAAAATTCCTTGTAAATAGGGGACATAAATAAAACGTATCTAAAGCAATGCCTTTCTCAATTTCAGATGACAGCATCAGCGTACAAATGCAAGCACGCTTCGTACGCGAGTTCTGATAGCGACTCCCGCCATCAGTACGACTATGCAAGCCAGGAACCTTTGAGAATCCCAGACAACCGTGCATTTGATCAGATGAACACACGATCAGCTGATATCTCTCCCACCAGCTACTCGTCAAATGTTCCTGATGATGTAAAATCCGCTCAACTTAGAAAAGAAGAGCCAATGCAAACGAGGACTGAAAATGAATCTAAAGTTTTAAGTTGGAAGCCTTATGCAGAGAGCAGGCGAGGTAAGGCAATTGTATTTACTTGAAATACGAGTAGGTACCCACTTTAGAGAACTGGTGTGTTTACGCTGAATAGTTTTAAATGGAACAAATAATTAGCTATGTTCAAATTCCTACAAGTCTTGAGATACACCAACTCCAAATTTAATTCGTAGATCTTTCAGAATAAAGTTTAACTGCCACTGAAAAAATGTGTAGGTAAAAGACATCAGCGAACAAATAATAATAAAAATCGCAAGACTTACAGTACACACCTGCACACCAAACCTCTGTGAATATTGGAAACATCAAACACCTAAAGGTTTATTCTGTATGTAACCAAAGTTAACCTTTCGGTACATACTACACATCATTTAAATCTAACTGCACCACACAAGGTCGGCCATTTACATCGCTTGCAACACAAAGATTATTTTAGCACTCGCGTCATTATCGGTAATTTCCTCCTTTTACGCACTGTATATGGTCAACCTACTGGCTTATCGACGAGTGTTGCGATAATTCGATGGCGTAAATTTTAATTGAAACATGATTTTCCTCTAACAACACAATGCAACATTTAATTGCATGTAGTTGAATATTAATAATATCTACGAGATGTAAATTTCTCTACGTTTACCTAAACATAGTAATCGTGGAATTTAATGCCGATTCTTCTTCTTAAGAATCGACCAATACGAAGTTACGAACCGTGCTAGCTTCTAATGTTTCATAAGTGCTTATGTAGGTCTATGTGAAATAATTTTACAAATTAAGCAACCACACAAAACAATGGTTATGGAAAATGGTTAGCTTACTCAATCATTAACCATGACCATTTACAATAAAATAAATGAGTTTTGGGGCTTTATTTAAATAACTTCGATTATGTATTGATGATGCAGGAAGCAGGCTTTAAAATTATCTATTTAACTGACACACATGGATGTCAAACAGCAAAAATAAGCATAAAAGATATTTTAGCAACACTTTTTAAAAATTATTATCTTGTAACTATTTCTGACAGATCTGTGAAGCATGCAAACAATAAATAGACATTTTCTCAGTGATTTCTTCATGGATGAACATTTATTTGATAAGTTTGAGTAACGGTTTGTTTATATGTTTACATATACACCGTACGGTATGACGTAAATCCGGTAACAAAGTACTATACGTATTACTTAGACCCCAAAAAACTACAAACTCATCAATTTGAATATAAAAAACGATAATACTTGCTTGCAAATTACCTTATAATCACATTGTCTCCGGCTTTAAGGTTAAAATAGTACTTGGCTCATAAAAACAGCCATTCTAACACGGATGTATAATTGTTATTTTTTTTCTTTGCTTTGATTACATTGAGATAACCATTTCACACACTTTTTCTTGACATGGTAAACTTTGCACTGTCTTACATGGATCTAATTGTTTTGTATGTTTATCGCCGGTGTGGAAATTTGCAATTTCTTATTATCATTAGACTTTTCCCAACTTAACATGAACTGGATACAGCTAAATATCAGTATTTCACATGGAGCTACGTCCTGTACGTAAGCTTATCTTACTTTTTTAAGTGATTATTTTTCGCTTATTCATCTTCCTCCTTACTTTTTACATTTTAAAATATTACTACAAGCTACCAGCGGTCAGGGCGCCAGAAGGAACTTCCTGACAATACTAGCCGTGTCCAGGAGTACCGCTTTCTGTGCTGCGGGTTGTTCGAAAGAGATACCGCGGCCCCGGAACACAAAGGGCGATGAAGGAACATGGGTGGGTTTTAGTCCGTAACAGTCTGACACTCCCTCCCGCTCAGCCCAGAGCGGGAGAAGTCATTTGATGATTTCCCATCCCAAAAAAAAAAAAAAGGAGTACCGCTTTCTGAATCAGGCCATTGATCCAGCTGCCTAAAGAACAAGTGATTTATTATAATGGCTTGCATTTCCTAAGTGACACACATTAATAATATCTTTAACGTTCCAGGTCAAAATAACGACAAGATTGTATTCCCTGGGCCAACGTCGGAAGCATTCCAGCTGGAGATACCAGAGCACTGCAGGAAACTTGGAATTTGCGAAGATATTCCAAACTACCCGACGGAACATGCCAAAAAACTTATTTCGGAGGTAATTTCAGTGTATTCTATTTGTTTAGTTCTGTCGGGCTATTCCACCGAAACACCTGCACAGTACCCCATTCGCGTAATACACCTCTCCATCACAATCCGAAGGGGTTCGTAGGAAATTAATAACCAAGTACCTTACATAGCGCACCTTTAGTAATATAAAGGCTTAAAACAAAAAGTAGTTTTTTGGGAATACGTGTTTAAAGATTCTGAATTGCAGTAAGAATGTTAGACGAGCGGGGGGAGTGTGAGAGAGATAACCGAGTCGTTAATGTTCTTTTTCTCTCTCTTTCAGCGTTAGCCGGTTGATAATATCGTTTTGAGCCCTTAGCATTCAAAATCAAACTTTACAAAAATTTTGACTTGAGTCCTTATATTTCTAAAGGTGCGATAGTTTCTCATAAATTATGTGTTTGAAAAATTCGTCTCCTGGACAAGTAATAAGAAAGTGAGATTATTAAGGTTCTGATTTTCATTTGTTCGGAATCTTAAAAACGCAAATTAAATGTATTGAATTGTGTAAATGCAGCATATGCGAGTGTGTTACGCAATTACCTTGCCAACCAAGTGAGGTATACTATAAAACAAAAATAGCCCTTCAGTTTCTCAATGACGATATGAGGTTTTTCATGAACCTCATGTTGTACTTTTTTACACATTGCAATACTAGCTTCCTGAAAGAAATACTAATATCTTTGTTTTAAAAAAAAGTAATACTTTATGGCAAATAAATTGATTGATTGAAAAACAGTCCACCACACCCTTGCAGCATTAACCATTTAATGATTCACGCGATTTACGTTTGCTATGCATCAGTGTTCTAATTACTGTGTGATGTGCTGAGTATGTGGTTTCCGTTTTCGGTACGGTGTCCCTTCCACCCCGTATTTTACTTGTATGACAAGTAAATCATATGTAATACCTATTTACAACAGCATTTTCTCTTATAACTTACAGCTCACAGATACAGGCATGTTCCGAGACGACAAACTGGACTTGCCAGACGTACCAGACATCACCCAGCGGGTTGGACCTCAAGAGGAAAACATAGAGTTGTGCCGATTTGAGCCGAAGGTATGTTTATAACAATAATTCCAGAGTCATTACCATCTGCCTAGCCTTTTCCTAACCATGTTGGGGTCGGCTTCCAGTCTAACTATCAGTTGAATACCAGTATTTTACATGGAGCGACTTGCCATCTGACCTCCACAAACCAGTTAAAACTGAGTAATACGATACCCCTTGGTAAGACTGGTTGACCGTCTGCCACTGACTAGCTGTTACGACTGTCAAATATCTACCGTTGACAGCTTGGACCAATGGCTTAAGCCATTCATTCTTGGCCTTTCTGAGGCACGGAGGAAACAATACATAATAATTCCAGAGTATTGCTTCAAATACATATTATACGCATGTTTTGGAACAATCAGTAAAATTATGTAAATTATGTTTTATCTAGGTGTTGTATCCAAAAGCAGCAGTCGATTCCGCTGGGCAGTGGCACCTTGTGCTGAATCAAGATAACAACCCCATACAGGGATTCAAAGTGGAGATTTGCAAGTAAGTGACGTTGCTTCTAAATTTGTTTTTCAAGTTACAGCGAGCCACTGCCTCGTTTATATAGTGGCTGCAAGCGCTACTGCTAAGCATGCAATCTGGGTCATCAGTCATACAGACACCGTGGCTGCTACTGAAAACTTCCTTTAATACTACTTACTAACTACTTCCTTAATACGTTACAATTCGTAAAATGGTCACAAAGTGAAAATCGTAATATTAACTGCGTCTGTGACCATTTTAAGAATTTTAACGTGATTCATATTATTATCCCATTATATGATTCTGCTAAAGCGGCCATTTTAAACCCCCTGGGTTCGATTCCAAGATCGGGCAAACTGTTAATGGGTTTTTCCATTAGGAAGTTCTCAGTGGCAACCACGTTGTCTGGATTACTGCCCGGTTGATGCCAATAGACTCGCCCCTTATGACACGGCACTTACGCACTTAGGTACCGAGCTTACAAACAAAAACCGCACGCTTACATTTGCAAAGGATTAGTGCTGATTTCTAGAAATTGTGCATAATAGACATTGCTTTATTGTTTCTGTTACATTAACCTTAACTTCTATCAACTCGATTTATTACAGAGAAATGAGCACCATCGATGGGCAAACTTCGGAATTGAAGATAACAGAGAGGGAATGGTATTTTTGCAAACATTTTTCACCATATTTAAGTCAAAAACTATACGGCTTAAAATAAACTTTAATATTATGATAAACTCTTTACCGAATGACTCCATCTAAAAAGCCAATGACCACAATTGGTGCCTTTTTATTTTTCGGCGGCCAGATACACTGCAAACAGAAACTACATTTGTAGTTTAAATGTAGTTTTAAATTTAGTAGAAAATAACATAACAAAGGGAATTTCGTAGTTGAGCTCAAAAAGAGTAAGATCACTAATACAGTGTGATTTTTGAGATGACACTTCAGGGTGAAATACGAAAATATGAGTTCTTAGTAGAAAAAAGTGGTTAATGGAACTGGTTTGTTTTTCGGATGAAAATAAAACTAAATCTTTAGTTTGCTTTTAAATAGTTCGAGGCAGAAATCGAATCGGTTTTTAAAAAAACAACACCCTGTATTATTGAAACAACCGATACAGTGGCTGGTAAGAATTAAATGCTACGAACAAACTTAATGTTTCAAATCAGAGGCAATAACTATTTTCATATCATTTTCATATTTTAATTCAGATTTGGGGTTAGCCCTCATGTGGTAATGCACTGCATCTTGTGTGAACCGATAAAATTCAGTTAGGACTAATTTAACGTAGGTAATACAATATTTCGTTGGTAATGTCAAATTGTACTTAATTTGGATAGTTACATTAATGGCCGCCAAAAAGAAAAAGGCACAACTTCTTCACCATTTTGGTTTTTCAATCCCAATCCAAATTTAAAGCCGATAGCATTTTTAGCTGCTGAATCAAGCAGCTGTGACAGACATATTAGACGGACGAAGTCACAACATAACTGTTTCTTTTATATTATTTGAAAAGAACACTTTTGTGCTGGCCTATTCTGTATAGAAATCAAAAAAATATAGGTAAATCATAAGTAAGACTAACAGTTACTATGAGAAAGGAACACGACATGTCAAGCTTGAACTACGCAAACCACTGCTTGTACAGAAACAAAATAAATGCTCTGTCAAAGTCAAATTGTTACCTTACAAGTGGAGTTGACTGTAGGTCTACACAAAAATACGTCTGTCATTTCCTAGTTACCAAAATTATGTTTTAATTTGTTTCAGGGAAGACTTAACCCCATGTTCCGGAATCGCTACATTTATGAAAGGATACCAAGGCCGTTGCAAACAGAAGTACGTGTACCGCAAAATGCACGTACTGCCTGAAGGTAGCAAGTTGGAGTCACTAAAAGTACCCAGTTGTTGCTCGTGTGTTGCCAGACATATAATAAGTTAATAACGAACAGTTCATGAAATGTGTGTTGTGTGAATAATGACTAATCTATATTAGAATGAGGTTTGGTGATTTTATTCATCAGTTCTAGCTTTGGACGGTTTACAACGGAAACGTAGAATGTAAACCATAATATACACCGTTTAATCTATTGTAAACTATTATCTACATCATCATCTCCCTAGTCGATTACGAATTATTGTAAAATGTATTTTATCGTCTTACTTATGTAGATTTTTGCAGTGTAAAAGACCTAATATAAGCTGTGAACCTGTGTATAATAGCTGAATAGTATTTATCGATACAAAGAATACTTCAAATAACTAAATAAATCACGGTAACCGCAGCAGCTCATAGCAGATCTACAGATTTTGATGTAATAAAATTTAATCCATCAAACTTGATGTTGTCGGCAAAACCTATTGCTTTTTTCATGATAGAGCGATGGGACATTTAGCGGGTTGATTAAGAATCGTATTCATTTCAAACCGTAGCATAAGTGCTACGTCTGCTACGGTTACGCGGTTACAATTTTTTTAAATGCTTTGTAACTGAATATACTTATAAGAAAAAAAAACTTTCGTAAACCTTCGTTCTTTTTAGGTACCTACTTACGTTTTCATTCTCAAACTTAGCTAAGAGGCTATTTAATTAGTCATTACAATTTATTATACTTTTACATAAGTGTACCTAAATATTTATAATGAAACCCTCACAAGGGTTGGACATGATTATCCTTTGATTGTCTAACGATAATAATAAAATTACTTTATGATAAATATTTTATACAACTAGATATTCCAACCACCAATATTGTGGATAGTCTAAAGCGTTAGGTGTCAATTTTTTACCTAACTTAAAAAAAAATGACACGCAGTCCTACTTATTATTTAATTACCTATATACGTATGTACATATTTGTAGATACTGATTTCTGTCGACATTCCAATCAACAAATTAATGTCATTCCGCATAACTACAAAATTATTCGATTTCACTATTTAAATGTTGACCAAATTGTTATTGTTATCGATATAAAAATGGGTGAACAAAATATACTTACCTGTAGGACAGATAGTCATTTCTAAGAATAAACATTGTCTAGATTAAAAATAATAAACGAATATCAATTTAAACTGGTTTTTAATGTTTCTTGACCGTTAACATTAAGTGGCGTATGACCTTCACATTTATTTACTACGGCTTAACGATTACAGTTAAACATACTTTATTTTATGACTTACCTACCTATGCTAAATGATATAATTACACACAGCTCCACTGGTAACGATATTTATAGTTAAGATCGTATTAGTACCTAATACGAGTCTACCTATTGCAAAAATTATTACTCGTGTGCTCATTTGAATACAGTAGGTAAACAGATACCTACAAGCTTGTATATAAAACTAATCCATTTAGGTATACATGGTGAATTTTGCAAATGGGCGTGGATGGCCAAATCCGAAACTATGAGAAATAGCGACGAACGCATTGATTTGGAAAAAAACACTGTATTATAACACCATTCGATGGTGGCGGTATAATAAGAATCTAATTCTGGAAAGTAATGACATACATACGTCACATGGCTAAGGCCCTGAGATTCGCAAGCTGAAAGATCGGTCGATCTTACACACTACACTACACACGACACTACTTAGATTTTTGTTTGGTCGCGGATTTTTTTTAAACTATCTCATGGTTTTCGACTAGAGCAACAATTTCTTACTTGAAAAGTTTTTCATCCGAGCTTCCATTTTGGATTTATAGATCGCTTTACAGAAACAAAAAAAAATTAAGGCCCATAACTCGGAAACGGTGCGTTTAGGACCATGCTTCTCAGACACTAATGGTTAATATAGACAAGGTCAACCCGATATTGCAATAAAATTGGTAGATTTTCCCTGGTCATACGCGGTTACACTTATCTCAAGGCAAAAATCTGCGTAAAAACAAATGACTACAGTTACTGCAAATTTTCGCTGGTACCGATCTAAAGAAAAAAACATTTACCTATAACTTACCATCCCGCCATCATCATCAAAATCAAAGTAGCCCAATTACAGGCACTTTTGAATTGTCGAAACAAAAACAGCAATAAAGATGTAGCTACAGTCCCAGTCACAAGACAATAACTGTGAAAGTACTGTAGTTGCCCATTCCAAAGCGTAATCTCTATCGAGAAGAATGGGCAAGAAACTCCATGGACACTTTTAAATCATAATGTTGTTACTAAAACCTTGGATACATCATTCTTGTTGAGATGGTACATTACGTTAAGTGTCCATAGTACAAACAAAAAAAAGACAATTCGAAAATAAAATAATAAGTTCAAAAAAACCGTGGCAACTAAGAGATGACCAGTCACAACTGACAGCGCCCGTTCACGAACGTAACGCATGGATCAGCCATCATTCAACTCAACCATTTTGAAGAGTACTAAATGCGACCATTACCATCAGCGAAACATTTGAGTGAGCATGACATACTCTCAACCGCCAGGGCACATCCAAGTCAAGAAAAGACGAAGGTTTCCAGTGAATGATAGCTTTCTAGTACATAGTACTCCCACAAAGTAGGCTATGCGACTATACAGCGTGAAAGGGACACCGTACCGAAAACGAAACCACATGCTCAGTACATTCTGCACCCCCGCATAGAATTTTTTATTTATTTATTTATGTACACACAAAACACATTACCTACAGGAAAAATACATAACGGTTCGGTTCGGTTCGGTTTCGTCGGTTATTAAAAATAACAGCATGTACCGAGAATGCATGTAACAGGATGTACTGAGTACCTATGGTTTCCGTTTACCTTACTTACCTTAACTTACTTACCCTGTATAATACTAAACATATTGAATTTAAACAATGCAAAGACAGTTGTACAATCTTCAGCAGCCCCAACAATACTATTTAATGCTATCAATGCTATTAAGCAGGACCAGCATTGAGCCAAGCATTATCATCATCTTCCTGCCCTTGTCCCATGTTACTTGAGGCCGGCGCAACACGTTTTTTTCTTCCATTCGACCGTCACGCTCTCTTTTTTCTTTCACATCATTCCTCACACAATCCATCCGTCGGTGCCTTGGTACTTCTCACTTTTAATGTCGTTAAAAACATATTTAATTCGAACTATGTAATTCGTTAAAAATAACGATTAAAATATTTTAAATTATTGTTCAATAATCCCGCGTCACTGGCCGCTAATTTAAACAATAGAACGATAAAACTTTGTTTTTCGTTTGCCATGACAAAATTTATCAACAGCCAGTGATAATAAAATCATTTTTATTCGTACATGTAGCTTGTAATAAAACGAAACTAACTAAAAAGAAGACATTGTTACCCAACTGCCATACGGAGGGTATAGTTAAAAATTATAATAATTACAATTTGTTTTACTATTCTATAAAGTTTTTTATGTAAGATTCTCTATGCTGAAAAGACCAAGTAACAATGACTAGTTTAAAAAAAAGTTGTCAAATGAGGAATGTCAAGTTTAATGTGTCAATTGTCATTGGTTGCTTTGTCAAAACCGATGAAAGATGAAAACAAAACTTGTGCTTCTGGGCCTAAAATGCTATTTCCTTTAAATAAAAAGTCATTGATAACATTATACTTTTCATTTCTTAGGCCTTGTTTAGTACTTGCTCAAGGTAACATGTCTTCTGGTATCGTAGATGCTGGTGAGTTAATATTGTGGGATGAACTATAGAAAACTAGTACAAGAACATCAACATTTAGTAATTTATTTCAATTTAATCAAATTAAAAACAACAATACCTATTGTTTTCAATTCTATTATTTAAAATGTAAGATTAATGTGCGAACGGAGTTAACTAAAGCTTAATTCAGTTTTATTCTACATTATGCTGATTAATTACCACACTGTTTAGGTGCAAGTTATCAACTCCACAATAATTCTATAATCAAACAAAATGAATAAATGTTTCAGATAAATACTCGGTAGCTTATGTGACTGTTCCCAACACAGACGTCGGCAAGGCTATTGGGCACGGTCTTGTAAAGAACAAACTAGCTGCTTGTGTCAATGTAATACCACAAATCACATCCATTTATGAATGGGAAGGCGAAATCAATGAAGACAGTGAGGTAAATATTTGTTTTTTTTTTTTAACCTGTATTGTCTCACAACGTGACAAAGGTCTCCCCATAACTTACCACTTTTTACTCCGTGAGGCTTTCTCCAGCCAATATAAACCCGTCTAAGTCATCATCGTTTTTATGCCGTTTTCTGGCACCCATTATGTGACATTTATTAATTAGAAATACTACAATACAAGCTAAAACTGGTATTGCTGATGGACTTCTAGTTTGATTTACTGATAATTAAGAAAAACAAATTAGTACCACAGAATATCACTTACACGTTATCTACATGGCATACGTGACATACTACATAACTTACCCACATTTTGCTAGTTATGTTTGATAGCATTGGTGGCAAGCCTATTGCCATCAACCAAACACAAATCTAGACACCATGCTAATATTTAGATAAATTGTATGAGTTTAATATAATTATTGCAATAGAATTAAGCTTAAGTGTTCCAATTCCAAGCATTAAGTAGCAAATAAATTAGACAGAATATTGATTTTTACTTCACTTGATCAAGTGGTTTATACTCAATTTCAAAACTGAACCGATGTTTAAAAGACGATGTGGCTAGATAGATGTAACTACTCAGACGACTAATAGAGAGAAGAGAGAAGTATGGAAGAAGAAGAAATGCTGCTTCAAATCCAGAAGTTGAAATATGGGTAGCAGAATGATAATGATGACTAATAATATTATGCTATTATTAGCAGTGATAGTCTAGTGGTGTGACCGTTGGACTGCCAAGTCATAGGTTTCGGGTTCGAACCCAAGACACGCACATCTGATTTTTCAGAATTATGTGCGTATTGTACCTATAATCATCACTTGCTTCGGTGAAAGAAAACATCATGGGGAAACCAGTATGCCTGAGAGATACTTCTCGATGGCGTGTAAAAGCCAAGTCAGAGGCCCTTGGGCGGCATAAAAACTCTGACGCCAGGTTAGGCACTAAACACACGATAAAGAAGAATATTATGCTAAATAGTATTTATTAATCTCTGACTGCTCTCCATTTCCAGGCACTGCTGATGATCAAAACAAGAACATCCCAAGTGGACAAACTGACAGAGTATGTTCGCAGCAACCACCCGTACACTGTATGTGAAGTGATCTCACTACCAATCCAGAATGGAAATCCACCATACTTGAAGTGGATTGGGGAAAGTGTGCCTGAGAACTCAGCGTAGAACATAAATATCAAGCTTTGAAATCCACGCAAGGCAAGGCAGAGGTGTACTACAGCAAGATTCAAACTTAATGGTGGCTCAGAACAACGAATGTAAAGCAGTAACACAATTTTAGGTATCAGCAGAGCACAGAGGTTCGGGACGGCGGGGCATATTCCCGCGCGCTCTCCCTTTCACCTGCACCTCAATTTCTGAGTTATGTCTGTACACATACGCGCGCTTTGCTGTCTACGTACAGTCGAGCATATAATAATTTATCGCCTTTGTTATTATTCTGTTTTGATTTTTGTTTTTATGTTCAGCTGTATCCGGTTAGGTTAAGTTTTCTTATTTCTTATTTTGACGTCAACAAATATTTATTTATTTATCAGTATTTTTGTTTATGTTATCAGTTAACAAAAGGTTCTGAGGTGTCAAAAGAAAAAGCGGCAATTTATATAGACCCTGGGCCCAGTGTTGTAGCACTTTTAAGCCTATCTTAGAGTGAAGATCAAATCAAAAATAACATTTTATTACAAGATACCATGGTATCTTTAATCTCTTCTATCTCTTAAATTAAATAAATTTGAACTAAATTTATTAGCGTCATGACGCTAATCAATTTAATAAACAAGAAACAGCACTTCTAAAATACGGATTATAACCACTATTGCCTGAACTTAATCATTGTATTTACAATATAAATAATATAATATACGAATAGAATAAAAAATTATGAAGTACCGAATTACTGTAATGACTCGGTGCTGCTACCCACGACCGTCTCCTTACTTGGGAACTCCTGAACTGTTAATAGCACTGAGGCCCGTATCAGTGGGAACATTATTGGCTAATTATTTACTACTAGCCATTAAAGCGTAAAGAGGTAGGTTCCTTCTTATGAAGATGAAACCTGGCTGCAGCACGAAATCTTGGTTTAACATGTGTGGACGCTGGAGAGCGCACAATGATCTCCGGCCGCCATAAGATGGTCCTGTGGGTAACAAACTTGGGGAGTCTGTTGCTAGAACAGACACGCACTCGGACCGTGTTCTGCGCGCACCTCCCTAGAGGGAACTACGGCCGCAAAGGGTGACGGGACCGTGACGAGCTGTCGTACTCCAGCACCCTGACCAGTCAGTGAGAGTCGGACGTCTGTCTCTGCCCAACCCTCTCGCAAAAAATATGTGTTGTTACCAAATCTGTGGATGTACAGAACGACAACACAGTGCTATTAACCGTTGGGGATTGCCCTCGTAAGGAGACTATCCTGGTTGTAGCATCAAATATTAGTTTTATAGTTTTAAATGTTTTTGTTATAAGCTCTGCACGTATTACCAACTAGCAAGTCAGTGCTATTGAACATTGAGGAGTGCTTCATGTGGAGGTGATCTTGGATGCTTTATTTTTGTAGTTGTTGTATTAGCAGTGGTCATAATTATTACGTAGGAATATTCATAAATAAAACAAAATGATTATTATCAAATGGCGAAAGTTGGACACAATTAAACTAACGCATTATGTACTATTTATAATTTGAATTTTTGAACTGCTGTAACTTTTTTATTTGATTAGTTAGCGTCATGTCTGGATGTAAAAAAACTAGTATGTAAAATGCTAGGATTGATCAGATCTACATTTTGATGTGGGTTAGAAAGTGCTACACTTATGGGCCCATTCTGCCCATCTTCTTTATAAGACACACCCTGGGGTCCTTATATAACAGCCGGCATGCCTCGAATTGCATTATCTCTGTTATATATTACACTAGGCACCTCTTAATATCCTATTTAGAACAATGAAGTTATTAGGAACCTATTCATACAAATATTCAAAGTTATCGTCTCGTAAAATCTGGGTATTTTTCTTTCTTCAGTTTACACTGTATTAATAAGATCAGTCTGTGGTAATACCTATAAAATAATATTCAATTACTGTGTGAATAAAAAAAGTTGTTAGTATCAATATATTGACACTAACAACTCTTGAACGCGGTTTAGATGGTGTGATCATATGACAGTTTATTTATTTGGTGGTATTCGCCTTGAGTGTTGAACCATGCCTTTGGAGAAACATAGAACTTGTACTGTCACAAATGTTTGACTGATTTCTGCGCTGAAAACTACTTAGGTTTTGTTTATCAATTCTTATTTGTATGTTATCCACTGTTTTGTATTGAAATAGTATCTTATACTGAAATTTATGTAAATTCTTAAGCCAAATATCTAATTTTAATGTGTAAGAAATAAATTATTTAAATGAAACAGTAGTTTGTAATTTTAGTAACATAAGTTCCAGACACAAAGAATTTCTTAGCGTAGGAACTAAGAAATTCTTTGTATACGAGTCCAAAGTCAGTAATGGAAAAAAGTTGGCCCCATAACAGAACACCGAAACATCATAACTTGGTAAAATGTAGGTAGGTACTAGGTAGGTGGGTGGTGTGTAACCTACTATTTTTTAAACCGGGTCTGCTGCGCCCAATTTCTAAGATAACATGTTATCCGTTCATCGCCTGACATTTTATATTAAGAGTTAATAATAATAATAAATCTTTTATTTATAAAAAGGTGCACAATAAAATATCTTAACAATTAAAATGGCGCACAGTTGCTTATTTGCCTGAAATAGGTTGAACCTGTCTCAGGCTGTTTTAAATCAGCCCCTAAATAATATCACCCAGATCCAGCCTGTCCCCTTGCTGCCCTCCCCCAGCGACGCCCTAAGCCGAGGCCCGTACCCCAGAAGGGCCCCCCGCCCTTAGCGAGTTGTCGCTTAGTTTATAAGTTTTTGCCCTGGCTGGAGGCCTTACTTAATTTCAAGGCACCCACAGGATTGTTATCCGGTTAAGCAGAAGCCAGCCTCATAGGTTGACATGCGAGATGCCATCATCAAAAAAAATTAAAACTTACATAAAAATAAAACAGCGAGTTCGCGGTTTAGTTGTATGACATTGATTGATGATACTAGGAAATATATAAAATGAATACTAATCAGTCACAAAGTGATCATGAATATTTGGGAAGATCCTTTTAATAAGGATATTTTGTACCTAATAAGGCGTAGTCGCCTATGTAACGCCCTCTTTATGTTAGCAAACCATGTTTTGTGTTAGCAAAACATGTGCAGCGGACCCAGATTTACAAAGTATTTAGCTTCTTGTGAAGTACATGTCTTGAAATAAAAGTGATAATTCTATAGCTCATAGCTTCATTCATTCGTATTCACAACATAGAAGAAATACAGTGGTACAGTAAACATGTACATAGGTACCTAATAAGTGGGTGACAAGACACATCTAAGAATGTACTAGGTACCTACGCCAGAATGGCGCCATCGTTATGTGTGGAGGCGATTAAAATGTCTATGTATCTACTGGTACTGCCATGTTAATACATATTTTTATGAAGTGAGATAGTATAATGATGGTACTTACTCTTGTATTAAATTAGGTACGTATTCCTAGTGCGCGAAGTTAAAACTGGTGGGGACAGTTTTGATTATCAAGGGAAACATGAGTCTGTTAATCAGTTTAATGATGAAGATCGTGTCAGCAGCAATGTAAAAGGTAGGTAGGCGATACCATGGCCACAGGAAATGCATCCCACAGGCGGCCTAAAATCTCCTCAGCCTCTGTAAAAACACACCTACGATAAGAAACTCCTAGAAGGTAACTACTTAGGTGTATATAACGTAAAATCGTAAGAACTGACGCTGCCAAGAACAGTATTAAGATTAATTCCCATTTTATAAAATACGTTTCAATTAATTTATGTTCAGGTGGTGTTAGTAAGATTCAGCTGCGGCAAATGTGTTATCTGTGGTGGATGTTGGAAATGAGCCAGCTACCTGTTACCGTCACAAAGTAAGATCCAGTAAGTATTAGCGGTACCTACCTACTACGTAAGTACCTCAGCGTTACTTAGGTACCTACTTAACTTATGTATTATTTTTGCTAATCTATCAGAAAATGCCAAGAATGAGAATGTACGAAACTTGCATTCTAGCAAATAGGTCCTAATAGCTATTTGCACTATAATGGTGCCTTGGATATAACGTAAGCAATAAGAGGGTATTTACATTTTTTACACAGAAAAAGAAAGTGCAGTATGAGGACGGGTACCCTATTGGTATGGGTTTCGATGCCCTAATGCTCACCTAGATGCAACTTTTGGTAAAGTAAGTTCTACCTCCTTTATATATTAGAGTGGAGGTCATCGATAGTCGAACATGTGGTTAGCATTACTCCTGTGCGTGATCCCCGAGGCCAACATCAACAAGAACTCGAAGGATCCGACGGTGAACAGTCGAAGATTATTCAATAAACGTTCATGGCCGACCAATCAAGATCACAGCTGCCCGGGTTTCTCCTGAGCGTTGATCTTATTGTTGATTTAATCAAATAATTCCTTTGACAGTGCTAGCACACGACACAAATTAGTTTATTGTACCTTACCTTCTAAGAGACAACGTTAAGTTTTAAAACGTGGAAAAAATCACAATTGACACCGATCTAATTTTCATCATAAAACTGATACCTATGATGTATACATTAATTATTGTATACATCATAGGTACCTACCTGTAAATATTATTATTTATTATTGGTATTTAATATTTTATTTTTTGTCGTGTGTGGGCTTCCAGGATATATTTCGAACTACGAAATAGGAAGGTAGCCAAGTATTTCTCATGATATGTAAATTACAATAGAAATCTACTACCCACCTACCTACCTACGTGTGAATAGCAAGTTAATTCCTAAGTAACAACACACACACACACACACTCACATCTAACTTACTAACAATCGGTTCGTAGAAATAGGACCATACTGAGTCATTCTTCAAAAATATATAGCAGAGTGTCTCATTTACAAATATCGTTGGTAGTAAAATACAATTCATAACCGTAGTAGAAAGCGGTGCATTAACATGGCAAAGGAACACGCGTTCAGCACGCGTTTGGCAAATATTTCTTCCTTCATGGAGGACCAGCAATCCATATGCAATATTTATGCCATCCATTTGGCAACGAACATTAATATACGATGTGGCCCCAACTTGCCATTGTAGGTACTACCGTGCTCAGTGACGGTCGACCACATTTCACCCTTCTGTCCTTAGTGATAAGGCTGAAAAGTGGTCCACCGTCGTGAGCGCGTTAGTACATATTCAGAACATAGTAAAGGTCGCATGTACTGTGTACTAGTTTTGAAGTTTTTGCCTATTTGGCGTTGTGCCAAACTGTGGGTGTTTCACCCTATGATAATTTACGTAATTACAATTAAAATATCACTTTTTGGTCGCATATTTTAGCTAAAACTGTTTTTAGTTTGGTATTTTTGGTTTGTTTATATTTATGAATCAGTTAAATGTTTGTTATTATCGACTTCAATAAACACAATATCAGGCACATTGATGAAAAATCTAAATTGTTTAGTTTTAAGTCTCAGGCACAATATAACGTTCCGCCTGGGTCTATTAACATTACAAAATATATATAAGTATTTCGGAATATCGACTCAACAATATGTATCGGATTTATAAATAAACAAAATATTAGCGAGTATGCGATTTCCCACATGCAAAATTCTTCAGAAGTTTTGAAAGGCATATTTTCAGAAATCGCTGACTACTAATACTTACAATAAATTAAAATATTTAAGTAGTCGACCCCGCAACTATATTTGGAACCAAACAACATAATAAATAATCCGACGAAAATACCTCCGCGACTCAGTAAGTGTTCTGTTCTGTGTCAAAACATTTAATTTAAAATATGTGACACTATGAAACTTTCTCACACGGCTCACTTACGTAACGTGAAATACATCTCTGTTATATAAAAACTACCATTATCTACTGATTGCCTCATTTATATTAACTGGAGACGTACATAAAACATAGACCGTGTGTAACAAAGAAAAGACAAATGGGTACTTTTGGAACGAAACCGAACACATCTTCGGTCGCTTTTCGCTCGACCAATCGTAGCGTTCGTAGACGTCTACGAGTTTCGTAGCGCCCGCTGACGCAGTAGGGCGGCGTAGCACTACGCTTATCGGGACACAGGCTGAATACATTGACCTTTGTTAAAATCGCCGAAATTCAGTTTCAATTAGTTACGTTATACAGTTAGAAGAGAAATAAAAGTACTCGTGTGTCGGCAACGCGTGGCGTCGGACGTAATGTAGGAGCCGTTCTGTTATGGCATCAATAAAAATCTTTACGGAAACATCTGCAGTCATAAAAGCTGTCGTATCGGTTTCGGCGATGCTCACGGATCGCGACGAGGAGTGAGGCTGAATCAGTTGGCGTCGAGGATCGCAGGCGAGAAGGTGGTGAACGGGGTGGAAGGATGGTCATGGTTCCGACGGGTCGGTAGTGCAGTGCGGCTCGCGCCGGCGCGGATCGATCGCGCGAGTTCGACCGCGCGGGGCGCGGCGCGCTCGCTCAGTCGCGCGCGGTCACGGCGTGCGGGCGCGCGCATCGCTGCACGTGCATGGCGCGCCTGACTGGATGCCTCGCGCCCTCGGGGAATGGCTTCGTCCGAGGAAGAGGCGACTACAGCGTCGACCGACTCTTATCCTGAAGATGATGACTGCCTCAGTGTCCGAAAATGGTGGTGCTTTCTGCTGTCGTCGATATTCACCTTCATATGCGGGTTACTGGTGGTGCTGGTATGGCGCGCGTGCGCGTTCGTCTGCTGCCGCCAGGAGCCGGAGCTGGCGCCCAACGACCCCAAGCAGAAGGAGCAGAAGGCGGCACGGCAGGGCAAACAAGAGTTCGAGGGCACGTTCATGACCGAAGCGAAAGACTGGGCCGGCGAACTCATATCCGGTCAAACCACCACCGGACGAATACTGGTAAGTGCTGCTTCTCAACTCCACCAACTTGCCACGCTTAATGTCCCAACTAAGCCAGTTCAGAAGGTCCCTCTTAATATTTCATACAAATGTTCGCTAGGGTGGGTGATTACTAATTCGCGTGGCATTGTTACATTAAATTCGTGTGATACCTACGTTGTGACTTTCGATAGAATATAACGAGGTACTTTAGTACAAATTAGTTGAGATGGCCGATCACTAACGAGGGCTCATCGATTGCTTTCGTCGTTAAGATTAGAAGCCCCAGTCGTATCAATTAAACGTAAGCGAGTATTTTGACTCGAATCGTTTTACTACAGTTACACATTTATTGATGTTGTGAATTTTATAAGTAAGGTAGGTAGACTTTTATCTTGTTAAAATTTTATACATTCATTGCTTTCATTCGGAACGATGTTCTAAATTTTCTACTACTCATAATATTCTATGCGGGTAGATGGTATTTATGTAGGCACTTGAGTTTATATTTATGATGATATTTATTTAATGCTAAGTACATTCACAGTCGAATAATTTCAGTTTTATTCGCAAACATAAACCTGAATTTCAGCAAATCAATTTCCAAAATTAGTTGAATCGTAAAACTTCTTGTTGATGGACGTAGCGGGCAGATTTTTCACCCCACCCCCTTTTAGAGGCGATATAAAATTATTGCTGAACATTAACCCAAATGTGTTCCTTGGCCCATTGGCCCACACCCCTACGACCACTGATCACCAATGTCATGACGTCACATCGCCAACCTTGTGGATTATCCACTAGTTTGTACCAATATTGGCTGTTTAATATTTACTTCTCGATTAATCTTTAATCTAGTGCCCGTTTTCTTCGTGCAATGCTTTGTTCTATTCATATTTTATTGTGGGAACGACTACGGAATAGAATTGGATATAAAAAGGCGTGCCCACAAAGGTTTATTCTGAAACACTAGACAAAATACGTTTAAAACGTTTTTTTTAAATTAAAATACCACTTTTAATCATCACGCCATGTTAACCAAAGAACTATGTTTACGTAAAATATAGGTTTAGTTTCAAACGGGTGCAGTTCGAAATAGCAACCTTCCACTCGCGAGCCTGACGCTTAACAATTGGGCTATTACCACTAACTGGTTTTCAAACAGTACGTTAGTAAATAAATAAATATACTTTTATTAAATTGGTTAAGTAACCCATTTAATTTAACCAATGTAGATAAATATTATTCACTTAGTATGTACCAAGTTATTTAGTTTTTAATAAAACTATGACGTTCTTTTACGCACAACTAGTGAGACTATTCATCTAAAACTGTAGATTCTAAATCGTCATCATTTATAGATTCGCTCTAATGTGCTGAATAATTCAACCGCAAAGTAGGTACTTGTACATACATAGGTAACATGTGGGTACCTATTTATTATGTCTTCAAGGCAATGGAAAATAGAGTACGAACGTTTTGCTAGTTTTAGAGCTGTATGGGATGGGAACAAACACATGCTGACACAATTTCCAACTAAACAACAACATAACATCATGTAACGCAGGTAGGTAAAACATTAAACTACGATTGAATTTGCCTACCTATAATGTAGTACTTATGAATGTTGCAATGATATGCACCTTATTTTAGGCACATTATAATATTTACCAGCTTTTTAAAAGGCAAGCCCCAGGGTAAAATAAGGAAAGAAAGAAAAAGTATTTATTTAATTTATTAGTCTCGCACTGGACAAAACAAAATGGTAACTTGACAATAAAACAAGATTTAAATAAAAAGTAAACTTAAGAACAAATTAAAATAAGACTAACTAAACTGATCCTGTACGAGGCCAAAAGGCCCCTATCTCAGCATGGTGCGGTAACATTAAAAAAAATGCCCGCGAAATTATACTTTTCTTACGTTTTTTGCAATTTGCAGGTCAGTGTCAGGTTGTATGTTGATTAACAGAGTTATAATCATCAAAACCGTCCCATTAATCCCAAACAATGACATTTTATGGATTAAATGAACTTACGAGGTTTGTTGTTTTTGCTGATTTAATGATACGTAATACGACTCGTTGCAAGTTGCAAAAAACATAAGAAAATTTGAATTTCGCGGCTATCTCTGCGTTTCCACCTGAATGCTAGAGGTATTTTCGAGCGGTCAACCTCTTCAAATCATTCATGGACGAAAATATCTACCACCTACCCCACTAAAACTAACAAAGGATTTCGTGTAGCTAATTCGATTGCACCCTGTTCATCTTTCTGGAAACGGATCGTCTGGTGTACCGATCGATGGAAACCTTAAGTTAACTAAAGCCTATTGATCCCATGAAAGGATTCTGAGGGTTACCAGTTAACCTGTTAACGCTTCTGAAGGATAAAAGGGTCCTCTGCTAAGGTATGATTTATTCAGGGTACGGCATAGGTATCGGCTATTAGGGACATCTTAAAGTATCTTTTAATTTTTAGTCGGAAACGGATAGTGTTATTTCTTTGGTTGGTAAATACCTAACTCATTTTACCCGCAATTAGCCACTTATAAAGTATTAATTAGGTAATTGGTTAATCAATATTTAAAACACAACGTCAATAAAACCACACTAACAAACCAAATTTTTGTGTAAGTAAAAAAACTGGAAATGCCCCAATGATCTTTTGAGGAGCTAATGTAAAATAATTATATTGAAAAATCTTGACAGCTTGTCAAAATAATGAAGTATTAAATTTTTTATGGCTAATTAAAAAAAAACAGCTGTTCCATAAATATTTTGAAAAAATTCTATGGAGCGGTCTTCAGAATGATGATCTGATCGTGGTAACCGTTTTAGGGTCGGTATCCCCTTCCACCCTGTATACCTATGTGAAGATAAATCCTGTGGGTAAATCACTAATCAGTGTTGCAGTCCTTTAACCATTCTCTCCAGCAATGTAATGTACGGAACATGGTTAACACGACGAATACTACTCACACACACAAAATAAAACCATTTCCTAACCAACGTTTACTTGACCAATAAATACATTATTGAAACTGACGAATTTCTTAGACCGTACCTAATTGTATGCTAAAATCCTTTTCGCATAATGTATTAATTAGGTTTAATGACAGGTTTAAGATTTTTACCATATTTTTTAAAGAGATCTGACATAAATTCATAATCTATTGTGTGTTGAAACTGTTGGCGGTTGTAAAATATAGGTAAGGCGTAATTCGGAGGTAATATCCTTATGTTAAGATTATGATGTTATGTTGTGTTACAAATACAAACGGAACTATATGTGTCTGTCTCTGTTATCTTTTCACGATTTAACTACTGAAGCAATCGCTACAAAAGTATCTTGGGATCTGGAGTACACTACACTACTACTACTTACTTTCCATTTTTTTTATTCTTTTATATACCACTGCTAGACAAGGCGTCCTCGGTATCCTTCTAGGTACTCTTCTCGTCATTGTCCACTATAAAAAAATATACTCAGACAAAGTCGTAAGTAACAACTACTTCCTAAATCTAAAACATTGAATTGAGTACTGAAATTGAGCCTTAATCTGACTTGTTGTTGAATTCATAATGAATAAACTCTTCGTTCTCATTTTTCGTTGACCAATTTATTTTCCTATTCAAAACACTCAACGATCGAATCTTGCGTCTTACAGTATGACCGCACTAACATAATATGAATCACACCAATGACCTAATATCCGTAAAAACTCCACATAATGAGATTACAGTAGGTACTCACTGTAGACGAAATACAAGTGTTAAGTACACTCACGCGCACTAATATGTACGTAAACGTTAAACCCGTAACTGCCCGTGACTGCCTCGTTGATCTATAGGGTAGCGATTCCCGGGTCGGGCAAAGTGTAATTGGATTTTTCCATCAGGAATTTCTCAGTAGCAGCCCCGGAGTCTGGATTTGTGCCAGGTTGATGGCAATATGGTCGCCCCCTATTGTATGGGACTTAAACATAACTGGCGAAATGTGAGTGTTCTATTGGACACACCTCTGCCTGACCCTTCGGGGATTAAAGCGTGATAATTTTATGCACGTAGGTACCTACTTTTATTGTGTGAGTGAATTTCTCCTAATGTAACTTTTTGTTGTTAAGATTTAGTATTTTATGATCATCTTGTTAACGAGTGGGTTACACTAACATTTTATAAGACCAGTATGTGGCCACTTGGATAGCTCTAAAATTGGCTTCGTTTGATTTCTAGAATATGCAGGTGGTTCTGCAGGATGAGCAGGAAAGGGGCTTGATACTATGATAAAGTCGATCTTATCTCAGAGTAGCAATCGTTTTTTCCTGAGAAAATCGCTTTTGCATTTTTCTAAATGGACACATTTCAGTGCTCCTGACTGTACTCCTGCCTGCCTACATACCGTTGCCATGGAACATCGCGGTTTACGTTAGTCATTCTCTTAAATCTATTAGCATAAGCAGTGGATCTGGATGTTCGAAGAAATGAGTAATGGCTAACTACGTGCGCCTACAGTATCGAAATGACTGATGCAGTTTAAAAAAGTTGAAGATAGAAGTATTTATTGACTTCTTGTAACTAAAGAAGATAGTTTTGTCCACATTTGTTTGTTTGTAGCAACTAGCTGTACCCGGCATGCGTTGCAGTGTACTTTTCCCTATCTAGTAGGTACTACCTCCTTGTAATTTTTACTACTCGACCCACATACCTACCTACCTACTACTTGACCCACATACCTACCTACCACCTACCACTTACACTACCTACCTACCTTACCTAAACCTTCCCTGGCGTATGTAAACCAACTGTGCAAAATTTCATCAAAATCGGTTCAGTAGTTTAGGAGTCTATAGATTTCGAACAGACGAACATCCGAACAGACATTAATTTTTATAAAGTAGATTTCCTTAAGAAGGAATTCTGTAATTTAACCTCCGTTTTCGTTAACTACATCTCGTCGTATCTAGTGTATCTAGTCTATGAACAAACTGACACGAATAAACTAAGCCAATCCCAAGCAATGCCACATGCCACCACGGTGCTGACAAGCCTAATGGTCTATTACAAGTCCCTTGTAAAAATTGCGCATAGATGCCTATCTATGCGTATTTTTTTTTTTACTTTAACCATAGCTATTACTTCAATAAACTAATTTACTAAAGTACCATAAAATCCTGTAATCGAGCACGTAGGCAAAGATTCAATATTTGAAAATAAAATGCTTACATTTATAAGCGGAGTAAAATTTTCTCCGACCAATTTAATATTCAAATATGTCCTCCTACTTCCCAGTAAATAAACTAACTAGGACAGATTAGTAGCCAAATGTGTGTACAATATTAGTCGAATGTCATTCACAGCCTCGGCGCTGGCATCCGATGCATCCACGAAGCGCCAATAGTACGCCCACCGTATTTGAACATCATCACACACAAGCGGATATCCTGGCAAAGATTTACTTCGATTCCAGCATTCAATGGAAGATACTTAAATTACTTTGTGATACTTGCTCGTATGTATGTACGCGATGAGTTTTATGGAGATGAGACGAACATACGGATTATTCAAATCTTTAACTGAAGCTATGGGAAACATAACTAATTGATCGTCAGTGACTCGACATAACTTCACACGGTATAGCTACGTCTTGAATCATCCCATGGGATCGTACTTACTGCAATAAAATGTATTATTGATTCTAACTCAGGTCATAAGTATATGTGTCAATTTTGGTCGTAGTCCATTTAGTAATAAAGCTCAAATTAATATTATACTTTTACGTTTTGTATAAATAGTACTTGCTCTTACCCGCGACCTTCGTCCACGTGAAATTATTATAAAAATATTACCTCCGATGAATCGGATTTTGTTAACAATTTTTAGGGTTTTTTTTTTGCACGGAACCCTAATCCGTTTTGTGAAATAAAAGTTGACATTTCATTTTTTTTTATTTGTATAGACGGATTGCAAAGTGCGACGGTGTTTGGAAATATAGCCCGAAATACCAGCTACTGTATTTATAAAAACACTGAAAAAGTAAGTGGAACTAGGTCATATTGGTCATCATGTAACTTACTCACGTACCACGGATCACAATGAATCATTGTATTGAAAATATTTCACAAAAAGCCTGCTTGTATCACGACAGATACATAGTTCCCGCAGGATATAAGATGATAAATGGATTGGTGGTCTGGTGTTATAAAACTTTAAATGTTGCTTGTAAATCGAGAATTGATCACGACCTGAAAACAGAACCATATAACTTGGTATCTGGGTTGATTATTTCATTCCGAAGCTATGAATTATGCAACCTTTCTTTTCTTTTTAAAACTAACTAACTAGCAATGCGTAAAATGATGATAGACGGTGCGTATAAAAACCAAGAAACATGTAATTGTACCCAAAAGTTACTGTAAACCCGAAAAACCTCCAAATTAAACCTAATCGTAAAACGTAATCACACGAGCGACTACTAAGTACACTCCAACACGCTCTCGCATTACTCCTGTAACATTAGGCCCGGTTTCCACTGAGGCGAAGACTAGCGAGCGGAATGAAGAAGTGTAAGAGAGACGAGACACGCAACTGGGAGTACAACCACAGATATACATAGATAAACCTAGATAACGCAAGTATCACGATCCGTATGGAAACCACACAAACAAGTGACTATTCAGAATATACTACGTTTTTGTTCTCTAAATGTCCAGAACTAAGTTCTTGAGTTGTAACTTTATAACGTCGTTGTTTTAAACAAATTAGCTTGCTGCAACAGTAGCTACGTTAAGTATAAATTTTGTTTATTCCCGTTCCCGCTCCGCTCATGTCCGTGGAAACTGGGCCTTACCTTACAGTCCCGGCACAGCTCCACCCGGCCCGCCCGGAGTCCGGGCACCACGCGATGGTAGACCGTGACCCACTTTCCTTTATCGATGCGCTCCGCCCTGTAGTTCAAGTACGTTTTCCCTTTCGCTATCCATTGATGCGTTTTGTCTCATGCCTCATTACTACACAAAGAGTTTCGGGGTAATGGTGTGCGTGCAGGGGATATGGCGTCGTTTAAACGTTTCCCTTATCAAGTCGTATCTGCCTATGTTTTGACTGTAGGGTATTTTGTGAAGATTGAGGGTAAATTTTCCGGGTGACGTTTGAACTCGATGAGATATGAGGTTGGTTGAAAGTTATTAAAACGGATGGAGGAAGATATCAGTTGATGGCTAAAGTAAGAAAACTCAAACTGCTGACTTTGTTGTTAAGCATAAGCTTTGCATAGTCTAACCTAATCCCATAGTGTTTTTAGTAGCTTTCACATACTGCTATTTTAAAATCCGTCACACAGGGTAACCTAGTCAGGACGCCAGTCTCTCACAAAGGCACATATTATACATTTTATTAATACGTTATCCTTAGATTTTTTATTAATATAACTAGGTACATATGTGAACCTTTGTGAGGAGAGAAAATAAAGATGTTGTATTGTAAATATTTATTCAAATGTGGGTGCATTTGAAAACATATTCTAGTTGACAAACACACGAAGAAGATTCAATGTTATCAAGTGTAACCCACCTGTTTAGCATACAGCAAAAAATGTACCTAGATAGAACAAAAAATCAAAGTTTACCTATGCAAATGATTATTATGTTTGTGGATAAAAACAAACAACCAGTGTTTTTAACTATTGCCGGTCGCGGCAAATTATTTCGCCTTTTACCTTTAGAATTTTTCTTTAAGGCAATTTCTACCAATACATTAGGTTAGTTTGCAAACTAAGTTTTTTCAATACATTACAGTACCAGTACCATAAAATTAACAATTTTGTAAACCGTTCTGTAACAATTTTGGTGTACAATAAAGTATATTCTATTCTATTCTATTCTACAGTGACAGATGTTAATTATTCTCGATACGATAGACTACCGTAAAACTAGGCAATACACATAACACTATACGTTTTGCTTATTCGGTTATGGTACTTTTTTATTGCAGTTTTTACGGCGAATCGCATCTTTACACTTAGGTACGTACCGTGATGGCCACGAAATCGTCTTATAACAAAAAATCTAAGTTACCAAGTTATTAAGCGTCTATCCTTGTAAAGATACAACGCATGCGTACTAACTTGTTTTTGCTCAGTTTTTTTCTTTTTTTCGGGTCATTGAATAACAATACCTTTTTATTGTATAAATAACTTTGTATGAGTTTGTTTTGACATTGGTCTAAATCAATGTTAATACATAGTCATCTTGGTTAGTTCAAATTGTTGCGTGTAAGCCAATACATGGCAAAAACCTAAATGGTATAGTACAATAAATCTTTGTAAAGTGTCCTGAATTTCTTGGGTAAAATGATGGCAAAGGTATAAAAAACAACACCCAACAGACATACATACGTTGCAACAAGTTATTTAGTTCAATTTATCATGTACCCGATACAACCAAAATAAAACCCTTGACCAAAAACTCAAACAATTTAAGTACTTTCGTTTTCTTATTCACAACTACCCTCAAACTGAAAACATCGCGTGTCGACCCAAACTTGTCCTTGTGTGGACGATACCTATTTATTTATGATAAACACACGCCACTGCAGTCTTTTATATATTTAATAAGGTTACACATTACACCTCGCCACGTCGCCATATTGTGTTGATTTTTATTGGAAGCTAAATGAAATAAAAGATTTAGGTACAGGCAACTGATAATTTCTTCCTTTCTGGGAAATGCTGGTTAGCTAAGGGTTGATTGGTTTACCTTCGTTATAAGGGTGGTAAAGTATGAGTTATTAATTAGCTAAATTATATGTATTTAGAAATCATCCTTTACCAATTAATTGAGTTCGACACGACCTAATTTGTACTTTCGTTTATAGAATCCAACCCTTAAAACAGAACAAACAATTAGTGTGTATTTTAAAAACCATTTTACCAAAAACAAATGGGTTTTCCACTACAAAATGCCACCATTAAACTACTACCATCCACCAACAAACTGAATGCTATCGCTGAAAAAGCACATGCAAAAATGCATCTAAAATAGAATTGCACACAATACCTTTAACGGTGACCCATTAAACTTTAAACTGGGCGTCTGGTGTACAGTGAACCGCACGTCAATGGAACAACTTCACTTGAATAGAGCGGCAGTGCCTCTATCTCGTAGCAATAAAGGCGAATTTCAAAGTTCCTTTGCTGTAGCTACTCGAATGAAATGGAGCGAAATATTCTCCAACGACATCTTTGGTATTATACCGACTACGTTCTAGTTCTACCCAGTCTATGGGTAGACTATAATATTATGTCTTATATTCTAGTGGGTAAGACACAATTTACGGGTTACGTTTCGTGAAAATTCTGGCGAACACCCAAGTACCTCTACGCAGAAAGGATTAATATATTCTTCCCATTCTTCAGTAAGTAGAAATAGACTTGAGTATAAATAGAAGCGTTATTTTTAGTTCTCTCATTTAATTTCCTAATATCATACATATACAATAAGTAGTTTATGTCTACTTATTGTGCGCTTTCATGAAAATTTTGGATATTTAGTATTCGTTTGAACGTGAACGAAGGAAACGGAGTAGAAAGTAAATAACTTTCTGATATTTCTGTCTAAAAACGTCATGGAAAAAGGCGTAACTTTATATAGACATAAATAATAATATAAGCCAAGAATGCAACAATTTTTCATATACATACTTACGTACGCACGACGATAAATCAAGCTACACATTCCAGTACACGCTGACCTCTCATTGTACGGGAAGCTCACACAAAGCGAGGTCAAGTTATACTGGATATGTATAGCTTGATATGTCGCCGTGTATATACCCTGTAGGTACCTCCCCTAAATGACATCCTCTAAACGAGTAGAAAGGGTAACAAAGAGGATATTGCTAGGAAAAGCCGGAAAACAACAAACTTATTCGAATTTATGTCAACGACGATATTCCCTTCATTTTCGGAAGAGGCTCATATACAGAAGTGTATGTTAGGTTAGTTCGCCTATATTATGTGCTTGAATATTTGGATGTACGAGAATATTACGAACGTAAAAATGTCAATCACTTTTGAATATAGGTACCTTCTAGAACAAAATGTTATAATTACTAGGGCTACAGACTGTTCAGAAACCTTAACATCATGAAGGGTAGTAGGTTATAAGGGCAAGCCAAGCTTTTAGGCTTGTAAGTATAAAAGTACCGCCCCTAGATAAGATAAGCTGAACACATAAAAAAAAAACTTTTCAATACTAATTTCAAATAATAAACTATTCTTTAAGTACTTAGAAATTAAAGTTGCTTATGGTGTAGGTATGTCTGTGTGACCGCGTCGATGATTCTTGGTTTTCACCATCACTTAGCAAAGTATCGAAATAATTACATTAATATCAAACTCACATAAAATAAGGAAATCTCGATGTCTTATCAAGTCGTGAACTCCGCTGGGGCGGGTTGCAAGTTATTTATAACCACGTGAAGGCATTTTCCGCACAGGGTTAAGGCACAAGATTTGCAACCGATTTAGATGTGACCTTAACAATTTCAGAAGCCTTGTCGCCATTACCGGTCACTTGGTTGTATCGAAATCGTTACATAAGTCAGACCCGAATACAATATTGACCTCCGTATCGCAAACTGGGTCTTCTATTCCTGTTATAGCCCGTCAGACCTGCCCTCCATCTGTCTCTGTATTTATTTAAAAATATACCCTGTTGTGCCGCCATTTTTGGTCAACTGTCAGTGGTCTGACCTTTGAGAGCGGGAGTTATTGTTTATTCCTGGCGTTGTTTGAAATCGATTTTGTCTCGAGTGGCAGGTTGCGAGAGTTGAGGTGTCTCGGTATTCTGAATATTTTAAGACAAGATGAAACGTTACTGAAGAGGTGACTTGGTTATTATTTGACTTAAGCGCGATGCTTTAATAACTGATCATCATTTCACTTTAAGTTAAATTGAACAAATTACATAGCAATTATAATGCAGTCGGTATCTTTATTTAGTAACGATGTTGTTATCAATTTATTTGAAGCTATTTGTAGTCTATTCTACACACTTTTAATAAAACTTATTAACCATTAAAGATAGACTGTTTCCAGCAAGTATCATTAACCATGTTTAGTCTTGCTAGATAGGTAATTTGATATTATAATTTCGAAAAATAAAATTATATTAAGTATATCCCAGTAATAAAAATAATCTTCTAATCGTCATTGCTTAGTTTTCAAATTAAAGCATTTTTTCCATACCTAGGGATATTCAAAAGCACTCACCCGACCCAGGCCTTTCAGCGATCAATCAATAACCTAAATTCCGCCATCTATCACCCGGCTATTCTGCAGGAGAGAGCCAAAATCACGGGCCCTAAACAAAGAGAACACATAGCCCATAGCCTATAGCCCACGTATGAGAACGTTCCGCCCCAACGGGCTATTACGCATTCCAATGGCGATAAAAGCCTTTATTTCGGTGGCAAATTCGCTCGAAGTTTGGCCGAAGTCTGAATCTGCAATATCGGTAAACGTAGTCGGGCAATATTTGGGAATGTCCCCATATTTCTGCGTGTGCTGTGAATTTGATCGGTTGAACTGTTCGTGCGGTTTTGTTTGATTTTGTTCTGTTGTGGTAGCGTAACTTTCAAGTCCTTCTGCATCCACCTTAGCCCTGGATAGAAGAATTTGGAAGTCATGGGGAGAGGCCTTTGCCCAGCAGTGGAATGATACAGGCTAACAGTAACAGTAAGTCCTTCTGAGATGAGGTCTTACGTTCGATTCCCGGGTCGGTCAAAATGTTATTGGGTTTTTCCATTAGGATTTTCTCAGTGGCAGCCACGGAGTCTGGATTTGTCCCCAGCTGATGGCAATAGGCTCTTGCCCCCTATTACATGGGACTTAAACATAACTGGCGAAATGTAGGTGTACTGTTAGGTACTCCTCTGCCTAACAGGCGTGATTATATTATGTTATGTTAACACCTTCAGTTCTACCTGAGTACCTGATAATCAGTTATCGGAAAAGGTAGAGCTAATGTACCTAAAATTCAAGGAACAGAAACGAAAAGTGAGGACTTCCTTACGACAATTTTTTTTCCCGAATATTTTTCTTCTGAAACTCGGAAATGTCTCGGAATCAGTTAAGTACATTTAATAATAATGTTATTTATTAATCAGCAGAGTAAACTAATTCATTATTTTTCCTTTTTAACCGACTTCGACAACAAGGAGAACGTTCTCAAAAAGCCAGTAGATACGTTTTCTATTGTTATTAATTCAGGTAAAGGAGCTGGTATGAAAATTAAATTAGCTTCCGCACTTACTTACGGCGTTCAAACGAAGATAAGGAGATTCCCTTTATTTTTTATACAATAAAAATCGTGCACTTTTTTTTTAACAGAAACAGTAAATGAATTCGATAGTTGTTTTACTTTATTAATTTTAGTTGTACTTAAGTAATGTTCCGATATTCCGAAAAAAAAACAATTGTCGTAAGGACTCCACTTTTCGTTTCTGTTCCTTGAACTATAGGCACATTACCTCTACCTATTCCGATCACTGCTGATAATGTTAAAAACATAACTCAATCTTGTAATTGTTCTAGAAATTAGCATTTTTTCTGTCTTCAGACCCCAGACTGTAAAATACTGTCATATTTCCCCATCCAGGCAACAATGGCATCTTATAAACAAAATTATAATACAAAATTCAAATGAGACAGCGTTATCAAGATTTCCTGAGTAAAGGTCAAAATGTATTTTAAAATGAAAGATAGTCAGTTTATGTTAATGTCTTTATTGTGTGGCCCTTTGGAAGCAAGACCCGAACCGTTGCGATATCTTTGCTATTTTTAATCTTCAAAGAAATGCGGCGGCGTTTTGTCGAGAATACTTGGTTGGTAACGTTTTTGCAAATGTTATTTCTGCGGTAGCTTTGATACTAATCTGGACATCAGAAGCATAAGTTCCGATGTACAGACTGACGTCTGTACACTGGCGCACATACGCACACGAGCTACAACAATCTGTCCAATTTCTTTAATAGATTTTCAACTTTATTGTAATCAGGTTCAAGGTTGATTGAGAAAATTAGACAGTTTCGTGTAGCTTGATGTGCTGGCGCTTGTACAAAACTCACTGCATTGGTACATCCAAGCTTATGCTTCTAATTTCGAGATTTAAGGAGGTATTTTTATGGAAGAGTCGAAGCGGGAAATAGTACGTTATACGTAGCGAACCGCTTGGTACTCCACTCACTTTTTTCCATACGTACAAGTAAATACTGTACATTTGTATAATTATATTGTGCTGCCAGGTCATACTGTCAATGTCCGTACCCACTGAATATGAAATATTGGGGAACACTTTAAAATACCTAGTTTAATAATCTTACTAGTTTGATGAAAAGAGCAGTTTCAGTTAGTGTAATCATATCGTTTTTCAACACACAATAAAGAAAATGTGATATCGTAATGATTCATGTAGTATGATGATATGAATGTATCTGAACTTTAGAGCACTAGTTAAGATATACAACCCCTGACTATACACACGCTGCTTACTACCTACCACACCTACAATACCGTACCTACCTTCAGCCACACATGTTCATATGTATCTAGTCTAGGTACTCAGTCATTACCTACAGCTAGAGGGGGAAATCTTGCTCATCGTGAAAATTGTACACTGAACAGCAGCTTTGTGGGTCACCTGTTTGACCATTTCCACTCCAGTTGGCGTCCAGTTAACCAATGCTCTAAATGGGGGTACACACGGCGTCACATCAAACTATACTTTCCAGTATAACATGGCCTCGCTTTGAATGGATTTTCAATACAATGAGAGATCCGAATAAACTGGTTTTGTATAGCTTGATTGGTTGCCATGCGTACGCTTTGCCGGATAGTAATGTCGTTGATCGATTTAATTCGATATACCGGGACTGAATAAACGGGACATACTTTGTAAATAATAGTATCGGATTGTTCAAGTATCGGAATCATTCATTCATTATCGTGTGGTTGGTGCAAAACCGGTGTCAGAGTTTTTAAGCCGCCCATGGGCCTATGACTTGGCTTTACATACCGTCGAGGAATATCTCTCAGTCATGCTGGTTTCATCATGATATTTTCCGTCACCGAAGCAAGCGATAATTAATAGTTATAATAGTATCGGAGTCAAATTAAGGCTTGATTGGATTTCGTAGCAAAACTTTACAATTTAAGAAGCACCAATATTGAAGAAATGAAATGCAAAATACCTGTCAACATCTATAAAGCCATTCAGAGCAGCAACTAATTATAGAGGACAGAGGCTTTATGCAAAGCAAGACAGATGTAGGAAGGTAGTAGGTAGAAGCTTAGCGTTCATCACTCACACGCACAATACCGCATTCCCCTCGCCGCGGTTACAAGGCTTCTGAGGTTTCCCCATTTAGGGCACCCTTACTTACTCGTATGTACGTAGCGTGACACACAGCTACCAATACACGCTTAAACTGTGCGAATTGAAGCAGTTAAATACAGAGAGCATAATAAAACGGCCTTTGAGAACGAATTTCATCTAAATCCATCTGAAATAATCTATCGATAAGACGTCTGTTTTTATCCCCTTCTGAGGGACAATCGACCAAAATAATTCATTGTACTAAACCCATACAATTCTGAACGTCTATTCCTTATCTGAGAAATAAAGCCTTCTTGACACGAGACAAAAACAAGACATCTCGGGCGGGCTGGCCTCTTCCTAATCTCTGGTATATAGGTCAGTGGGCGGTGCCTATCGATTGCCAGCAGTTGTGCGTTCCCAGGAACGTTCGTTTTGTCGTTAAGTTTGTAGCCGGCCTAAGCTAGAGATGTTGAATTATTTATATATTATTTATTGGTAGTTCTGTATTGTGGAGCACTTTGTATGCTGCAGTGGTACCGTCTGTAGAGTTGGTATCTACTTGAAGTAGGAGTTTGACTGAGAAACTCTTTGAGTACTTGAGGGTGGGGATAAGTGAATGGTGTTAACTTTGATTTCGAACTGCGATATCTTAATTAACAATTCACCAAATATAAACATAACATCATGCCTGTTATCCCCGAAGGGTGAGGCAGAGGTGTAGGTACCTAATAGTACACCCACATTTCGCCAGTTAAGTTTAAGTCCCATGTAATAGGGTGCGAGCCTATTGCCATCAACCGGGCACAAATAATAATTCACCGAATATAAACAACCTAAAATGTTTTGATGAGAGCTTGGCTGACAATGGCTAACCAGGCAGAGTAATGCAAGGCTTATTTGAGCAGTAAATCAATAATGTTAAAGAAAGTCATGTATCAATCAATCAAACAATGACCAAAGACAATAGCCATAAAAAAACGACAGTTCTAAATCATCGCCATTATTACTTTAACAACAAAGGACCATGACCATATTAATAGACCTCTCCTCCATTCGTTCCAGTTTACTTAAAAAATAGCCAGCATATCACATAGACGGTAATGTGGCTGATGTGTGACGTCATCTCCCCTGCCTCTAAGACATAAGCTAGCAGTCAGTATCAGTAGGAATACCTCCAACAGTGATGTGTGACGTCAGCGCCCCTACCCGGGACGTGGCTAGGATGGATCAATCTAGTGGCTAGACATTAGTCTCGTCGGTGCCACTGAAATGTTATCATCATCAGACGACGCCATGCTATGGCTGGCTTAAGTGCTTAAAGACCTCGAACACGTAATTTATTTTTCATGTTTATGGAAGAATGTTCTTGGAGACCGAAGTCCCCTTTTGTATCAAATAGGCATTTTATTTTAGAGCCATATTGGCGAGTTGCTTATAACACCTTAAGAATAAAACCATAGTCTAAAACGTTATTTGTAACGTAAAAATCAATAAGAGCCCTTCCCAATGTTGACGTAATTGAAATTTTCCAATTTGTTAAATGATGAAAAGAAAACAATCTCACAATACTATCAATCAGTTCTTCAGTTCACAATACAAGTGCATCTACACGTATCTATCCATCTATGTATATGGATCTTTGCAGACGATCGTAAGTGGCGCCTGGAGACTCGGCACTAATGACATCATACAAACACTAACCATCTCGCAAACGGGGTGAGAGGTGTCGAAGGATCGTAACATTTGAATGGCCTATACAAGGAACCCATTAGAGGTTCGAACTGAACAAACTCTTTAAAAGCTATTTCACAATATTGAGTGTATTAAAGTGACAGTCTAGCAGAATCATGTTTCACTTAGCCTGAATTTGACGCACCCTTCGCAATCAGATATCGATGTCACAAAACAGATGGCCGAAGGACAAAGGGCGAGGCTTTTACCCGGAATGTGACCTTAGCAGCTAGCTGTGTACTTTAGGTAATCAATACACTGCTGTAGACCTACCTTTTTCGCGAAAGCAGGGTAAGGTGTAGTGGTAAAAGCTAGTTATGTCATCGTTTAGATTGGCTACGATAAAAAATGTTCTAATAACTGTATTAGCTTTCTTTTTTTGATTATTCGTTGACAATTTTAGGACTACCTACATTTTTATTTTTTTGAGTTCTTGATTTTCAAATGGCGCCGATTTTTAGTAAATGCATGACAGTACGTCACTGGTTAATTGTTTCAGGGCTTATTTTCTTGCTTCGCGATACGTGAAGCTAGTATATTCCTATAAAATAATTTGGAACACATCCTCTTGATTAGGTGTGTCTAGGTTTTGTTCCGCATCATTCCGGGATAATTTTGTTTATATCCGCGACTAACGCGCGCTTGACTTTATGATGCACTTACAAATATGTTTTAGTAGGTCGTTGATACCTTATTATAGGTGAACCAACACATCTACAAACACAATTTCAACCTGAAAGGTTACATTTGTTAATTTGGAGTACAAAACATAGTACCTGTTCTATATTCATCCAAGTATTTTACTTGCAAAAGATCAGAGAAAGAATGCTAACGTTCCACACATAAACATAACATCACGACTCTAATCCCCGAAGGGTTAGGCTGTGTACCAAATAGTACACTTTTCATCAGTTATGTTTTATAAATCCCATGTAATAGGGGGCGATCCTATTGCCATCAATCGGGCACGAATCCAGACTCCGTGGCTGGTACTGAGAAATTGCCAATGCCAAAACCCAATAACACTTTGCCCGACCCGGTAACCGAACCCAGAACCTCTTGCTACCGCCAGACCAGCGAGGCAGTCTTAACGTTTCATATCTTTTAAACCAAATTGTACTTTAAAATGAAACTTTCGAGTTACATATTTTCAGGACGTAAATAATGGCGTTTTGGCCCAATGCCTAGCAGACCATTAAATAAGCCATTGCACTCGAATGACACCACAACTTGCTCTGAACTGATCCCACTGGTGTTGGTACATGCGTGCATTCACGCCGGATGCCTGGCGGTGTTGGCAGAGAGAACAAGGCACCACGTGTGTGTGTATGCTGCTAGCTTTAGAATTTTAATTACCAACGATAGTTTTTTTTTAATAACGTTGGGTGACATACTTGATTAGTGAGGAAGGTCGGAATAAAGACGCCACACAAGATATTAAATTGCTAAATAAAAAAAATTCTTGCTTGGCATATTGAAACCTAGAGGAATTATATTGAATATTAATACTTATGCTCCTCATTTTTATATAAATGAAAACATTAGTCATTGAGACGCTCCATTTCACGAGCAAAACTGAAAATTAAGACATATAATATAAAAAAATTAATACAATAACCTCAGATCGTCGACACTCCCACTTAATGACAAGCACACATGACGTGTCAGGGTGTTAGAGAGAGACAAAAGGTCTTCTGACGTCACAGACGTACGTTGGCAAATGGCATAGTACACTCTCTGGCAGTACGCCACCACAGCTGTCTCCTAATGTCCCCACAGTTATTAACAGTGGATATTATTTATAAAATTGTATTTGTTTTGAATCATAATCTGGTCTCACGTGACCAGTTCCACTACATCAACTTGTAATGTGGGTGACGGTATTGGAAGCGCAAAATAGAGTATGTCAGGTGCTCTTTCTAGAGTTTTATGAGTGAGTATGGAAAGTAGGTTATTGTGGTGTTATTAGGCGAAGAGTTGGTGAAAATTGCTTGCTGACAGCAAAACACACCTAAAAGACCGAAAAAGCAAAATACGCGAAACTATGGGTTCGATGCCCAGGACTGTCAGTGTTATTGGGTTTTTCCATCAGGAATTTCTCAGTAATAGCCACGAAGTCTGGATTTGTGCCCGGTTGATGACAATAAGCTCGCCCCCTATTACATGGGACTTTAACATAACTGGCGAAATGTGGGTGTACTATTAGGTACACCTCTGCCTAACCCTTCTGGGGTGATGGCGTGATGTTATGTTACTTAAAAAAACATCAGTCGGTTTCGTTGCTTTTGTTCGCCTTTTTGCCAATGAAATTGCGAAACTAAAAAAAAAAGCAATTTCCACTTTCAAGTTGCTTTTTCCACCTAGAAAGAAAGAAAGAAAAACGTTTATTGGTACACGCCACAAGTACACAATACACAATATAAATAAGCAAATATAAAATAAAGCTTAAAACTAAACAAGAAATACGGTGTGACTCACGACTGCGCCAAATAGTGCCCGACGCTGGTCAACAACTGAACCTAAGTATATGGTGCGTGTGCGGATATCAATAGGTTTCAATAATTATAAATAAATAATATTGTGAAAGTTAAGATAATATTATGTAGTGTGTATTATGAAAATAAAATAAAATGATGGTAACGGCGGAACAACAACTACAAGACTGTTTAAATATCGGTTATCTCTTTAAAACCCCCAAATATCACGGTATTGCTGTTTGTAGCTTTCAGCCAGTATCCCCATACACTTCATACACGCGTCATGCAACGCAATCCATCTAAAATTCAGCGGAGAGGCCCAGAGCCCTGACCTATTACTTTGGTAACGCTTCTACCATGATTTTCATCTGCCAAGGTTTCTTGCAACTATGTATACCGCGGTTGGGTTTCAGTAGATACTAGCAACCCGCCCCTGCTTCGTCCGGTTTTAACGACTTGGCAATACTTTGGGATCACTTTATCATATGCAATTTAGTGTTGCATACATGAGGTTGTGGGTTCGGATTCGGGCAAGTACCACTGTCATTTCACAGGTTGATTTGTCTAGATGCCATTTCCCAAGATAAAAAGTATCCTATATGCTAATTTAGGTTATAAAATATCTGTGTGTCAAATTCCAGCCAAATCACTTCAGCCGTTTTTACGTGCGTGACTGAGTGACAAAGACGTAAACTGTTACATTTTAGAAATAGGCTGGGCGAATTAATCATTACGTACAATTATTTGATTTTATATTATGAAAAAGGAAGAAATAAAATATATTTAAACATCCATGAAAAGCTTTAACCAAAACGTTATATTAATTACCCAAAAACAATTCCAAACACAACGACACCACATTTTAATAGTGCGACGTAATTAATTCAGTACTACACAAATATTATTTTATTTGAATCAACAATTCAAGGTCAATAATGCTCATTTTTACATGTAAAATCCATTCATATATTGGCTGATGCAATCACTTCCAAAGTCGAACACATGTAGGCACCTAGGTATTAATTAAGCGCTAGTGATGATTACTAGGATCGTCAATCGTGACATCAGTTTGTGTACCTATCAATTACTTAGGTCGCTGAACTCCTATTAGCACTAAGCGTGGCTTGAAGTTATGTGATACATATCGCATAAAGGCTCACTTACATTAGGAAGATAATATGCATATATGTACGTTCACATGTTGAAACTCGAAAGACTCGTTTTTTGGCATCGTAAAATTAATTTTGAACGAGTTTTCATTATACGAAAATCATGCACCTGGAGCGACTCGCCTACTAATCTCGAATAGATTCTCGTCTCCCCTCTCGACGAGCAGGAAAATCAATATCCTCTCGATGGGTGAGAGCCCCGACTCCTCACGAGAAGAGTAAATGGGCTTTAACTGCGCGATATTACTGCTTACCTGATTATCTGGGTTTCTAACAGATACCAACCAAGGCATGCTAAACTATCGATTTGATATCGATGTATGGTTAATAGGAGCTCGTGGCAAAATAATAACTTGCGCTGGGGTCTTCAGGTCAAGTAGCGCTTGCCTCGGTTGGTCCGTGGGCAATCGACCCCCCATTACATACCGAGTTTCTTCCGTGCCTCGAATAGCATGTTAAGCCGTTGGTCGCGGCTGTCAATTATAAAAAAAAAAAAAAAAATATCGCTGGACATTACACACAGCGCCATCTGGTGCCACACTAAGCAACGAGGCTTGTGTTGTGGACACCAGATATTTGATATACTACATAGATACTTTTTGTTTGTAAATACATACTTATTATACATATAAACATCCATGACTCGGTAACAAATGTCCATGCTGATCACACAAACACTTGCTCCTACCGGGATTCAAACCCGGAACCCTATGAACGTAAGGCAGCCTCACTACCGCTGCGCCATTCGGGTCGTCAGAAAGATCATTGTAGATCTTTGACAGTCGTTAAGTAGTCAGTGGCCCGAAAGTTTGTCAACTTTGCCAACGGGTATCGTATTATTCAGTACTAACTGGGTTGTGGAGGTCAGGTAGGCAGTCGCTCTATGTGAAATACTGGTATTCAGCTGCAACCGGCTGACCCCAACATAGTTGGGAAAAGGCTAGGCAGATGTATAATCGAAGTATCGTTGGCGGAGGCGTTAGCTTAATAATGTGTATATTTAGTTCATTAATACCCACATCCTATTGTATTGTAATGCTTGCTATTATGTTGATTGGATGACTAAGGAAGATTGGTGTTTTTAACCGACTTCAAAAAAAGGAGGAGACCTTTACGGTAAAATAAAAAATTTTTTGCAAAAAAAAACCGACTTCCAAAAAAAACACAAAAAAGTGGAAAATAACATTACTTTCGGAAGTCGGTGCCAAAAAAGTCAATGAAACAAACCATAGTCAAAACAAATTTGGAAGTCGGTTTTTTTTTGCAAAAAAGTTTTATTGTAAGATATGAAGCTCACGTGAGCCTAATCAATAAAAGTCTTCTGTTAAAATTATTGAATGATGGTACACTCAACAATCATAAAAGTTAAACCGACATTGAAAAATTCAATTCTTCTGAAATGTTTACTCGGGCTCACAATCATTAATTTATTTAAGCCTGTCTTTTAGCTATCTGAAAATGGCAACTTTTCTGTTTACGCTTTTTTTTCTTTTTTCATTTTCAATAATAAAATGCCGAAAAAAGCGTCGTTACAAGAAAATTCACAGTTCATTAAAGTTTTCTTCAATATTTTTATTTACTCGTTAACTGAATAATTATGAGGTCCGCTGAAAACATGTTTACAGTCGAGCATCGAACGCGGTACATTAATCACGATCACTCACTGTCAGGAACTAAGCGGTGGTGTTTTCGCAAAATAATGTGTTTATCAATTCACCAGTTACTAGTAGATCTCACTTTTGACTTCCATCAACTTCTATTATTAACTACCGTAGGTACCGGATGTGAGTACAATCGCCAAAGAAGGAGGTTAAGAATTTTCATACATTTAAAATTATGAAAAACTTTTTGTCTTCTTATCTGATAAAGTGAAGTTCATCATAGTGTTTTCATTCTGTGACAAGACCGAAATTAGCATAATTGGTCAAAGATGATGGAATTAGCTTAGCTTAGCCTTCTCGTGGTGCCTTGAATAAGCTGCATCTAAGGTTTCAGGCTGAAAATGTTCAGAATAGGGGCTTAGGATATTAAATAAAATTTTCGGATATTATTTATGTAGTGTGGAAGAAGTGGAGGGAGATGTTTGCCCAGGAGTGGGACATAGGCGAAAAAATGGGGTGTAAGCACCAAAAAAGTGCGTGTCTCTAGGTACTTATTATTCCCAACAAGATCAAGTGCTCATCCAAAGGAAATGTGTTAATAATAGTGCTCATTAAAAAACTTCATACGTGTCATTGAAATGTAATGAGTTAGATTTCAAAATCAAATGGTTATTTCAGAATACTAAGTTCCTAATTACCTCTATCTACGGGCATGTATTTTCGGGCTTTCACAACACAGGACGTGCCTAATATTTGGCTAAGTTTTGGTCTAACTGCTAATTAATTGCATACTTATAGTCTGTGATGTGAATATTAATGTGTAATTAGTTATTTCTGTAACTGCAGGATATACAACATTATTTTTAGTATATGCGAAACCAGAATATAGTTTGCTCAGATTATGTAACTGAATCGATTCCAATAATTTTTATATCATGTTATATTTTGTCCCAAAAATATTTAAAAAACGGTTACGAGTTGGACACCGAGCGACACTTAGTACCTATCCGCAATCATACGCTCACAACAAAGGCATTAGGCGCGGGCGTACAGCGGGGCGCCGCGTTTTGAGCATGTTTTTGTACGGACAACTAGGTAACATAACAAGCTTATAACTTTGTGATTTTTCATGATACAGTTTTGAAATTCTGTGCGTAGATTCTTTACATAAAAATACTAGACACGTGTTTCGGGTTTCGCATATGCTAAAACTAATGTTGTACATACGTTTTTAATAATTTCGTGGGTTTTTGTGATTTATTTTAAAATCTTACAAACTACATCATGCCATTACGATACTCAAAGGTTTATGTTTTGTAAGTGGTCGCAAGCACGACTGCTGAGCATGAACTCCTGGGTTCGAGTGGGTGGGTATTATTGGGTGTTTTCATCAGGAATTTTTCAATAGCTGCCTCGGAGTCTAGATTTGTGCCCAGTTTATGGCAATATGGTCGCGCCTAATTACATGGGACTTCAAAATAACTGGTGAAAAGTGGGTGCATTCTTGGTACCTCTGCCTAACCCTTCGGGGATTACAGGCGTTAAGTTATGTTATGTAAAATTCTAAATGTAGATACCCATACAATTTAAATCAATCACTTGTCAACGACCTAATGTCTGTTATGAAGGTACCTAACTTGATAATACCTTCACAGTAATACTTTGTTATCTAGTATGTAAGCGTGTTGCACGACTGCGCACAGGAAACTCCTCATCAAAGAAAATGTCATGCCTATGAAACTGTTTGCACTGCATGCCGTTGTTTCTTTGCAGGTGAATAAGGGATAAGAACACGCGTTAGTAACGTATCTATAGTCTAAAGTCATATAGTATATCTTTAGTCCTTGTTGTTTTGAATAAAAATAATATTATATCACATCACACAACATGTCATTCTTGAGAAATAACAAAACAAGATTTTGAAAAGAATCAGGAAAAGATAGTGCTTACCTGGCTTAAAAACAAATACCTTAACTCGGAGTCCGGTGTCGTATGTTTCACATTTTTGACCTTTTTCTTTGACAGAAGCCAATAGATAAGATTTGTTTTGCTATTCTATCTTCATATTAGATGAATTTACCAACTAACTAGTAGCAAGTTTCCCTCCCTTACGTTATTTGACACAGACTAACAATTATTTATACCTATGTATTTATGTATTGTAGACTAGACTGTCATACTTTGGAAATGTAGGAACATTATGAATATCATGTTTATTTTCACCCTCATATTTGGCCGTAATATATTCACATAATTAATTGGTCTGCCCATCATTACGATAGTTTTTTGACCAGACCTGGGTTTATCTAATTACGGAGATATTGGGGGTCAAAGTTCCAAGTTTTTCACATTTTTTTTTAAATAAGTACACTACACACACTACACATACCACACACACACACACACACACACACACACACACACACGTACACTATTGTATTTGGTAAGCCTGTGATGATAGTGGTATGTGTTTTAAATAAATAAATAAGTACAAGTTTTTAATGTTATAACTTTAAAGGGGGTGGGTTTAAGTAAAAACTACTAAACGCCACCATTTTGCTGCGTCCACGTTCACACATAATGTATATGATGTTGATACAAATTACACACGGAGACTGGCAGTTTCCACAACTCGGAAACCACTTAAATCGTTGCGTACGACGTCTTTATATGCCATTAGATATTAGTCCTGTTCGTGACGTCAGAAATGGGGCGCCAGATGGCGTCACTCGTGGGCGATTATCGCACTCACTTCAGGCTGAGGGATGAGCCACTGAGTGAGCTGAGATCAGGAGCTAGACAATGGAAGTTTTAGGAATTGAAGTGAAATGGAGTATTAGGAATATAATAACTTGTTGTATCTAAAGAGAAACTACTTGAAACGTCGCATGAGTTGTAAACATCATTCTTCTGAAGATGTGTTGGTGGAGAATTTGTTCCGTCACTTCTTCTGCTCGCTAAAAGACCAAGAAGTGATAAACGGTTGGCAATCTGGAAATCTGTCTTTTGTCGTTCATAAAATTTCTGATTTTCAGCTTAACTGGGACACATCACTTTTGATTTTGATATCTTAATTTAAAGGAGATATCAAAATCCTTTAAAGTAAGATATCAAAATCAATTGTAATAAGTGGCGTTAAAATATAAAATTGCATCAATATGTGTTTTAGATTGACATAACATACTAATTAATTTTCAAACCATCGATCATGTATTGCCAAACAGATAGGTATATTTAAGAAATCTTTCAGGAATCGGCACTGTTTATTCCGTTTAGGAAAACATTAGTGATAGCAACATTAAGTATAAATTATTCATAACTAGTTTTTATTCGCTTACTAAATATGTATTATCGGATGTTGCCAAATATTTTGTTATGTTTTGCCATGCTCCTTGCCTATAAGGGGGATGTGTTGCTACGACTTCGTGTCACGTAGAGCAATGAATTTTAACCCAAACGTTATTATTGCTCAACACATTACTCAGTGGTTTATTGCCTATCATTGAAAACGAAGCGTCATAAAATTTTGTGAACTTTATTCGTGGCAACATCTCTTTCTACATTCCTACCTAAATATCGACTTCCGTGTTCATGTATTCAGTATGCAGTATTGTAAAATATTTTCGAAAATAAAGCAAAGTCGTTTCTGCAATTTTACATATGAATCGTTTAGTTCATCCAAATTCCACATACCTACGCTTGTTTATAGCAAACCACAGCATCACTGTCTCATTACAAAGACAAATAGACACATAAACAATAATACTAGTAGGTACATTTCTCCATTTTCATCCCATATTTTTATATTCCACAAAATACCCCATACAGCGGTAAAAATTCTAACAAGGCTGTCCTCGTATGGAAATAAATCCAAATTACGTACGTCTCCGTAGTCTGACTCAGTTTATTGTCTAGACCAGAATGTATAGGCCACCGGCCACTGTTCCCAGCTATTTTTATTAAGTTATCCGACGCTGTCTGCCTCGCAAAATTAAGGAAACTATTGTCGTTCCCGGAATGACACATCCCGTGACCTGGTTACTAGAAATACCTCCGCTTCGTGAAAATACATTGATGGACAGGTGAATAAAATTCTCGGTAACAGGGTAAAACAGTGTCCATAATTATATAATATTTTTCTACAAACTATTCTCAATACCTTTGGTTTAAAAATGAGGGTGGGCGCTGGTACCTATAATTACAAGATATTAAGTTATCTTAGCTTGGGTATTGGCTGCAACTATAACATAAAACTTTATTAACCTTAAGGCTTATTTTTATTGTAAATCATATTTTATTTTTACTGGTGGTGCATATAAACGATTTTTGTAGAAATAGATTTGGACAAAGCAATTTTCATAAAACAGTATCGTCGAAACAGAGAACTTGACACATAATTATGTATTTTTATTATAATATATTAGGCTCTTGGGTTACAGTGATGCAATTTTACAGCACAGTACCATGACGCCTTAATGCAGGAATGTGTTAGTTCTAGACAATTGCAGGCGTCATGCTAACCCAAGCTAACAGATACCTAATAGTTAAATATAAAGGGTGTAAATAGAACAATAACGAAGCCCAAAGGTACTTTTGTTCCCCGTCATTGCGATATTTTTTTGTTCTCCTATTATCACCATACCTGAGAACCTTCTTGTTACGGAGATATTGGAGGTCAAAGTTCAAACTTTTTCACAAGTTTTTTTTTAACTCCATAACCCGTTTACTTTTCAATGCATCTCATCAGCACAATGTTTCGAGTGCGTTTCATTGAGTTTTACCGTGAAACGTGATTTTTCACTCGTATTCCATCAATATTTTTTTAGGTTACTTAGTTTGATGTACATAATGCTTGGGTGACGACTTCGTGAAGGATCCGTTTACACCTTGTATAATACAAAGGAACTAGTTATACAATCTCAACCTGCTTGAAACGACCAACAAACAATACATATCGTTACGTCTACGCACGCTCAAACCTCAGATTTGGCGACATTGTTGAAACCTTATCACAGGTGACGTAATCATAAAAGGTCATTGACAGCGTGAGTGGCACACCTACATCACACTGCCTTAGTCCAATATTGATCTAGTGTCAGTCACCCTGCAATTTACTAGGTAAACAATCAGGATGTCTTAAAACGTGTGGCACTTTAGCACGTTCAGATTTTAATACTTTTCTTCATATTAAAAGCACATTCGATTAGTAATCTTTGTGACTTCAATGAAATATTTACGAATAAAGCGCATAGCTCTTTACTTCTTCTAAACTTAGCGCTTTTACTTTTTAAACAACTTCTTATCTAATACATAACATAACATCACGCCTGTAATCTGGAACGGTTAAGCATAGGTATGACTAAAGTGCCTACCTAATAGTACACCCACATGTCGCCAGTTATGTTTTAATTCCCATGGAATAGGGGCGAGGCAAATGCCATCAATCGAGCACAAATCTAGACTCCATGGCTGCTACTGAGAAATTCCTGATCGTAAAACCCAATCACACTTTGACCGACCCGGGAATCGAGCTTAGACACAGCAGTCCAAAGATCTAATCTAATAATGCCCGAAAAACAACCCTTTCGAGGCCAACTAAGAAGTTTCGGGGTATTGCAGTTTACGGCTTGAGTTTTCCAAATTGAGCCAGAATACTCGGTTTCCCACCTTCCTTATAGTAAAGCCCCAATAAATACAGAATGTTATTTCCTTCTCATCCGCATTTGTTTTTCGTAGATCCATTACGATAACACGCTAGGAATTCGCTAAGAAAGTGTTCATAGGCTTATTTAAAGTGATCGCCAAGGCCAATGATGTTGGTTCTACTAATAGAACTAAATAACATGGTACTTTGTCGCTTGTTTTTGTGGACATTAACACGTGTTCCATGTCATAAGAGACGAATAAAAAACTTTACATAAACCGTCTGTTTGATTTTGCTACTCCCGGTTTCTGCGAGGAAAATCAAGACAAAAATGAGCCAATCATAGCAATTGACATGAGTCACACTGTGAAACTTGTTTCAACCGCTGTGTCATTTCAGACACTGTTAAGTCAGTCAATGGCCTAAACAAGGACTGAAATGATGACTAGCTACAAATCGCTTGACATGAGTTATCCACGATATCATCAACGATATTGCAACCACAAAGTTATAACAATAACTGTATCATGAAACTGACCCAACAGCCATATCTGATATTAACACAACCTATAATTGAAATAAGCTTCCAATTAACAACAGTGTTAACTCATTAAATGCCGCAACCGCTACTCACACATAATATTAAGCTATTTATCACATCGTTGAAATTAAATGCACATGACCCGAAGTGTAGCAACGAATGAATAAGTATTTCTAGCACTAGACTGAAGATCAACTGGATAGTGAAATGAAATGGTTTTGTAGAACTTTATCTTCGTTTTTGTCAGTAAAAAGTATAATCGCAATAAAGTAAGGAAATACATTTATTTAGTACATACTAAATGTATCTGAGTCTATACCAAATAAATTACTGTATACAACACAGGTATTCTGCAAGATACACAGAGAAGGATACACGGAAAAAAGATAAGAAAGACAGAAATATGCGCCTCACGGCTGAACCAAAAAGTATTCGCTGAATTCGACAACGTTCTCTCAATGGAACTAACTATTGGCCACCTTTTCTTGTTGTTTTCAATATCTATATTTTTATTAATATTAATAACATGTGTACCATCAAATTTAATTTCAGCTCCATCCTCATTAACATATTCACGACCGTGATCATCATTGTGGCTAATAAATCAATAGCAGATACTCTGCGTCTCATCAAATCCCAAACTCGGCTAACCCGTACCACGTACATTCTATATTTACCGAGCTATATTTGAAACCGTCGTGTCACAGAGCGCGACATCGCCTCGTTATTGCTTCAGTATAATTCGATACGCGACTTTAGACTTTATTGACATCGGAAAAAATACTCTATTTGATGTCGTTTTTTCTTCGATATTGATAGGAAGGGTTTTATCCACTTTTCTCTGTTTCTGTGTCAGGTCAAATGAGACCGATTTTCTTCTTGTTTTGTTGTTTCTGTAACTGATAGTGTGTTTTAATAGATTAGAGCAAACACAAACATCTTGAGTTTTTTAAAGCAGTGAAGCAAATATTTACAATGACATTGATTTCAATAGATGACAATAAAAAACAAATTTAATAATTTTCCAAATAGATAAAATAATAGCAAATGGCCATACAACCAATTGAACTAAAAACCACCAGATTTGATAATCTTCGTGTCATAATTTGATGACAAAGAATAATTTGATAATTCTTCTAAATATTTGCGGGGAAGCTGACCTTCCTTATGAATATGTGTTTAGATTACAAAACTACGTACTAACATCTTTTAAACATAAACTTCCATAACAAATGAAGTGCAAATGTCAAATGCTTTGAAAATGTTTACTGGAGCTGTTAACGAAATAATTGTTTTCTTTTGGTTGGATACAAGTGCAGATGAACATGTAATAAACAAGTTTGCGTGGGTAATGCTCAGGTGAGCTCACTTTCAGACAGAATTACATAATATGAATCATGAAAAGACGTAGTTTAGAGATAAAACTGTTGAAATTATGACGAGTTGAGTCCCATTAGAGTACTCATACAAAAATTACAGAATGCCACCTCTTGAAATTATTATAACCTTGCTGTTGCACGTGACCTTCGACCGTGTGAAATTACTTATTATAAAAATATTACTTCCCTATTTGAATCGGGTTTTTTTTTCAATTTCAAGGGATTTAATTTTTTTGCACGGAACCCTCAATATCTGAAACGCAACGCGTCGCGCCGCGCCAGTGTGAACACTAGCACGCGTTTTCATAGAAATTGTTTTACGGAGATTTATTTTATTTAAAGCCGCGCGCCGCGCCGTTCCTAGGTGCGGGAGGCTTTATCCTTTTTCTAAAATAAAAGTACCCAAAGTTACTCCTTATAACAGCTATCTGCCACTAAAAGTCCCGTCAATATCGATCCAGCCGTTTCGGAGATTAGCCGGAACAAACAGACAGAAAGACAAAAATAAAAATGTTACAATTATCGTAGATACTTTCACTATGCATTCAGTAAAGCTTTTATTTTGAAATTACAAACAGACATTTATTTGTATAGATATAAAATATATATATATATACCTATCAGTTTAAAAAATTACCACTAAGAAAACGTTACCTAAAAGAAATCCATGTATTCCAAAAAGTTACTGACCTCAACAAGGTACTTACTTACAGGAATCGTGTAGAAGGTGAAGATTCCACGATTTCGCTATTGAATTCCCAGTAAAAGCATTGTCAATAATGCAATTGATTCAGGGATCGCTCGGCGTACTTTGGGGATTGAAAATATCAAACACGATGCCGAGAAGTTGTCGCAAATGTAGCTTTAATAATACCTTTGTGTGTAAATGGAATATATTTGTTGTTTGATAATGCCGATGATGTAACGGGAACAGGTTAAAAATAACACTCTCACATCTAGCTACGTATTTTTTCGTTCTACTCTAAGAATGGTTTTTCACACAGAGTTTAGAGAAGTCCTCATAAGGCTTTCTTTAAAATTATATATATAAAATTATATATTAAATTTATATATTTTTTAAATTATAAATATAAAAGCAACTGAAATAAAACAACTATAAAGTTACACCCAAATTAGGTATTTACCATAATACGAGTTGCGAACAGCATTCATATGAAGCAGCTAACAAAAGATACACAGTTGCATTATGTGCGGACAATGGCAGTCGTCCCACACTTCCTGCTGGCACATTAAAACTGAAAATTGCAATTCCGGCTTGTACAAATTTCAGATTTTTTTAATGTTTCTGCTGTGTTACCGAATTGCTTAATTACCCGCGTTTTTAAATTATCTAACGGAATTTAATGGGCAGTTTGTGCTTGTAGCCTTTTTAAGTTAATCTGTGAATATATTTTTCTGGGATCGATAGCAAAAATAACAACATATTGAACCTACGTCTGTGCTTTCATAAAGGTTTACTTTTCGGAATTTCTCATCAACATTCACGTCATAGCGAATAAGCCCAAAAAGCTTTCCTGAATTTCATATTTTTGACATGAAGCAAAAAGGGAAACAAGCAGACGGGCCTCAGCTTATAGCCACCTGCAGCGGTTATAAATCAAGGAAGTAAAAATCCGTTTATCGATACGGGAAAACGTGTAGGAGTAAATATGTGTAACCTTTATTTAATATTCTGACCATTCGAGGATGGCGTCGAGAGGAGTAATCCGTTTTTGCCGCAGTAGCAGTTTGTGTTAAGAATGTTTTCTGCTGAGTTCATAAATGTATGAAAAATTCTCAAACCTGTACTATTTGTACTTAGCTTTATATACTTTTTCTTAATACATACTAACATTTGCAATATATACGTCTTCGCCTCAATTTTATTGCGCATGGACAAAACGAGCATTCGGTCGTGTCTTGACCCACTTCATTCCTTTCATCACTTTGTCAGTCTTTCATCACTCCATCACCAACAGTAAATCCTTATAAACGTATATTATGTACAACTAGAATTCAATCCAGAATTATCAAGTTTGTTTACGTTCAAATTACGAACAAACTAAAAATATCGCCCATATAGACGATTTTCATGAGCACGCGGAGAAACGCGTCTATTTTGATAGTGACACAAAAACCGCTTCTCCCCACCGGAATGACAAATGTTAAGATTATTTATAAATTGTCTTTCTTATTTTTTTAACGGCTGTTGAACCAAGAACGGTTTGGAGTTCTACTTGATACAAGCCAAGCATCATCATCTGCCTAGCCTTTTCCCGACTTTATTGGGGTTGGCTTCCAGTCTTATCGGATGCAGCTGAATACCTGTATTTTACATGGATCGACTGCCTATCTGACCTCCACAACACAGTTAGTACTGGGTACCCCTTGGTAAGACTGGTTGTCAGATTTTCGGGCCACTGACTACTTAACGACTGTCAAAGATCTACAATTGACAGCCGGTACCAATGGCTTAACGTGCTTTCCGAGGCACGGAAGAAACTCGGTATGTAATAATGGTCACCCATCCACAGACCGACCTTGGCTAGCGCGATTTAATCTTGAAGATCGACCTGTGCGGCTGTTATTATTTAGCCACGAGTTCTTCTTCTTCATTCTTCTTGATAGAGGCCAAGCAGAGCCAAGCTATAGAAAACTTTGCGATTTCATTCATCTGAAAATTGAGTGCAGCTTTTCATCCAAGGTTCTGTTTACTGAAAAATTACAACAAAATGACCTTGTTTATTAAAAAATTGTTTTGACAGACAATATTATAAATTATACGAATTTTATTGATTTTCCATCAAAACACGTGTTCGTGTTTATGTAGTTTTATGAATCCGTATTTTATTTATTATTCCGTATCGTGCCAGATTGTAGCATTCATCGTTAAAACTTTAGACATGAAGTCGCTATACAACTTTATAAACACACTCAAATAATTTATGGACGAAGACTTATTGTTCCTTATTCTTCTATCTTTATAATTTATTTGGTAGTCCTTGACCTGTTTTATACACGCCAGTTCGAAATATATGGCGAAAAACGATGTTTTTTCAGCTAAATCTGTGACCAAATACAAAAAGATTGTCAATATCCACGTACCCTGTTGGCTTACCGTCACAGTGCAGGGCATTAAACGATTAAATCTGCCGACCACTCAGAGTGTGGAAAAAACAGAGCTCGCAAAAATACATCAATAAATATTTTAACGGAACCCATTACAAGTGTGGACGGGGTCACTGTTGACCTGTATTTTGCTCATTCGGGATTCCGGATTGCCGAGTTTAGCGTCATAAAACGAAAGTGTGCGTTTTGTTTAATTGCTTGTGAAAACGTTATAAAAACTGGCCGTGTCATGTTATTCAGTACGACTTAATAGTTGAGTAACTCGTAAATCTATTTTTGTTGGACACTAGCGTCGATCTGCGGTGAGCCCTGAGTGGAGTTTATCGGATTTAAGAGTTTTATTTTTTTCCCAAGGAAACGTAAGAAAATTTGATTACCATGGGTCGGGATGCGGTAGGCTATAAAACAGTGGAAGGTTTTATTTAGGTAAATCATGTTGAAACCCTCGTCGTTCATTACCAGGCATGATTATATTTTATAATGAAAAAAAAAGAGCCAGGTTTTTATGAAACATACTGTAGAAATTCATACGGTTTTCTATACCCGAAGTTAATTAAACCCATGATCATGGTTTTTGTCTCAGTAGTACAAGCGAGTTCGCTGAATTTTGGCAAATTACGAAATGTTGTGACCTTTACAAACTCACCGACGGCAAAGTTCAAATTCTACACTATCTTTTGGCAATCTGCCCAACGAACGTATATAAGGGAAAGTGCCATCCATCACTATAAACAAGGTCTTAACTGCCGCCCCTCCCTACACGGAAGTCAACCGATACCTTTACTAATCCCAACAGCCATTACTGTGAGCCGTACGTACCTCCATAGAGATTAAACAGCCTGTAACCGTTGATAGGGATGTAGCCGTCACATATCCGATAGTTCCGCAACTATCGAATACGCCTGCGAGTGGAGACGTATCGAATCGAAACTTATCACAAATTGTTGCGTCTTTTTACTTTATCGAAACGAATCTTTGCTCCTATGATTTAGTTATCACGCGTCAGTGAAACACATATCCATTTTTAACCGACTTTCAAAAGGAGGAGGTTATTAATTCGTCAGAATGTATCATTTTTTTGTTTGTATGTTCAGCGATAATTCCGAAGCACCTCAGCCGATTTCGAAGATTATTTTTTTATTGGGAAGAAAGTATCTCAGGGTTGGTACCATATTCATATAGTCAAGTTCTTATGATTAGTTTTTGAGGTATGCTACCATAATGCATATTTAATCTACTACGCCTATGTTGAGGATTTTATTTGTTGATGTACAATAATCCCATAATAAGAATTTGTGTAGGATTGTTGGGAAGAGTACTCTTCCGAGGTAGTCCCATTTAAGCCTTGTGAAGAATTGAGAATGAAGACCTTCTTGGGGATAGACAATGGAACTCTTCAATGAATGGGTTATGGGAGCACGGAGGATTATTTGTCTTCGGCAGCGTTTAAAGATTTATTTTCATCCCACCATCTCGGAAAGAGTATTTTTAATCTTCAATATCTGAGTGAAAAGCCGTTTTTATTCTCTAGAGGATAAAGTAAATTGAATTTAGAACATCGTGTGCACTAAGTTTGTGAATTAAAAAAAACATTAAACCTATTTACTGCTACCTCTATGGTGCCGAATATATCATACAACTTTTTTTTAATTTGTTAAAAACTCAGACTCGGAACCTTCTTGGTGTTCTTTTTTCAATTTGCTTTGTACGCGGTTCTTTACGCGGCATTTTTTCACGTCATTGTTAAACCTTATATTAAAAACAAGAAACTTGAAAACAAATGAAAAAACTAAAATGAGTGATTCTAGCGACGAGTTAGTTTGCTTGACGCCAACAGAATTGACTGAAACTGTTAATAATGCGCAAATGAGCTTTCTCCCTCAACAATCACGCGAGAAGTATTTAAAACAGTACGATATGTTCAACACGTGGCGACTAGCAAAAGGAGCCAAAACTTTCTCAGAAAACGTTTTGCTGGCATATTTTATAGAATTATCCGAGAACAAGAAAGCAAGCACTCTATGGAGTACGTATTCGATGCTAAAAGCAACAATAAAGATGAAAAAAGACAAACATATCGATACCTATCCTAAATTAGTGGCATTTTTAAAAAGAGCCTCATCTGGTCATCAACCAAAAAAATCGAAGGTTTTCACAGTATCTGATATTGAAAAGTTTCTTAACGAAGCACCCGATTCCGTATATTTGGCGGCAAAAGTAAGTCAGTTGCACATTCAGTATCTACTTAAGTATATTAATCTCAATTAAATAGTATACTTAGTAGATGTTGATAGGCATAATTATGCGTTCATATCAATTTTATTCATTTATCTACTACAATACTCTTTACGTTACAGGTTGTTCTTATTATTGGAATAAACGGAGCATGTCGAACTAATGAACTAACACAACTTAATGTCAAAAACATTGAGAAACATTCAGATGACTTACTATTAATTAATTTACCTAATACAAAGACAAAAAGAGACCGCAACTTCGTCATTCGCAAGGAATACGTAACGATTGTTGAGAAATATCAAGCCTTACGCCCGCCTAACACTCCAATCAATCGATTTTTTCTACAATATCGCAATGGAAAGTGTGTTAGACAGCCTATGGGTACTAATAAAATTGGCAGTATCCCACGAGAAATAGCAACATTTCTTGAACTTCCAGAACCCCTGTTGTACACGGGTCATTGTTTCCGACGAACTTCAGCCACACTTTTGGCTGATTCCGGAGCTGATCTCCTGTCCCTTAAGCGCCACGGAGGCTGGAAGTCCAATGCAGTTGTAGAGGGATACATAGAGGATTCCATCCAAAATAAGTCTAAAATATGTGAAGGCATCGTAGGAGCCATTACACTGAAAGAGCCTCAATCGGATCCTTGGACTGGCCCTTCTACATCAAAAATAAGCCGTTATGAAACACCTAACCATCTCCCTCTCTCTCCAACATTCACGCCAAGGGAATCCGATGAATCGGTACAACTATTAAGTATGACAGATAGTTTACCGAAAAACAGTACACAAGTGACTAACACCAATATTACAGTACCAAACAAAAATATTACACTCAATTTAAATAACTGTAGCAACGTTACTTTAAAATTTTCTTAATTATACCTTAGTATTATTTTGTTATAATTTAAAGATTATTCTGTAATACTTACCTGTCATAATGTAGTAATTAATACCTAAACTGAAATAAAAGTGTACCTATCTTGTGATTGTAAACGTTTTTTTTTTGCATTTAGTCATTTCCTCGCTGAGGTGGAATGAAAAGTTACGTGTTGCACTCGAGTGCAAAGATTTTTCACCTCGTGCTCTTTTGATTCCCTCGCTAACGCTCAGGATTCTAATTTTGAATCACTCGCTGCGCTCGTGATTCAATTTTAGAATCCTTCGCTTGCTCGGTCATCAAAATTGAACACGCGGTTAAAAAGCAACTTTGCACTCTTGTATAACAAATAACTATTATTATATAGCCAAAACGTTGTCTTTATCGGTCTGGAAAACACCTCTCTAGTCGTTGATTTTAGTGATCGTAAATCAGCATTGATCAGTGTCTTCCCGAGCCATCTTTGACGATTCATTGCTCTCCAGAGCCGCGTGTAGGTACCGCTTTGTCATTAAAGTGTCCCTCTTTCCGGATACACCTTTTGACCTGCTAATCTGTTTGTCTGTACTTGGGTGTTTATGTTCAAGTTGTTTATGTTCGTTTTATCAACACCCGCATCTGCAATTAAGAGATAGGTACATCCTCGCAAATATTAATAAGCAATCTGAAACCGCTTATACACAGTTACACATAATAGAGCTAGTTAGGGCAATTAATTGTGCCATTTAATCTGAGAATGTTCGTGTAGTCGTCAACACCGGAAGATTTATGACTGGTTGCAACTGTAACGTATGTCGCGACACTCTTTTTTTTTCCGGATGGGAAATCATCAAATGACTTCTCCCGCTCTGGGCTGAGCGGGAGGGTGTGTCAGACTTTTACTGACTAAAACCCACCCATGTTCCTTCATCGCCCTTTGTGTTCCGGGGCCGCGGTATCTCTTTCGAACAACCCGCAGCACCCGGCAGGCATCGGCCCTTGCGGGCCCCTTCCCTATGCTGACATCTCTTTGAGGCGCGCGTGGAACACGAACGCGCCGTCGACACGGCCTGTCGTCCTAAGACGGAGGGACGGCGAGCTAGCCCTTAGCTCACCGTCCACAGGCCCGCGTCTACGGTGGCCGGGGGCCACCACTTGGCCCCCGACGCCCGGTGCGTCTCCCGCGGCGGCTGGGACGTGAGGAGGAACGCTCTCTCTCACGTTCCGCCTCCTCCTTTGCTAGCATGACTGCTTCGCAAAAGGAGGTGACGGCTTCCCATTCCGTCTCGCTCCGGACCATGGCTCGAACCAGGGCCGGACGCGAGAGGTCGCCGCCGCCGATCGCCGCTAGGAGGACACGGCGTTGCTCCGCCCAAGCGGGGCAGACCTCCACCGTATGCTCCACCGTGTCCTCCGGTCGATCCTCGCAGTGGAAACACCCGGGCGTCTCCTCCCGCCTGATTCGGTGCAGGAACCTCCCGAAACAACCGTGTCCGGTGAGGACCTGCGTCAGGCGGAAGGTGAGGACGCCGTGGCGCCTCTCAAGCCACTCCTCAAAGAGGGGACTTATCGCCACTATCGTGGCGTGCCCTGCACGGGGTTGCGACAGTCGCTCTCTCCATGTCACCATGAGATCGGCTCGGAGGTTTGTCCGCTGAGCGGCAATTAGCCGCGGCAGCGGAGTAACCCCCCGGCGAAGAACCTCCGCGCGCCATTCATGTAGGCGCGCGAGGACTATCGCCTCCAGATCCCATGGTGGCAATCCAGCTAGGAGGCTCGCAGCCTCGCCCGAGATCGTGCGGAACCCACGGACCATCCTTACGGCTATCACCTTTTGGGACCACAGACCCGCGTCTACGGTGGCCCCCGACGCCCGGTGCGTCTCCCGCGGGTGTCGCGACACTCTAATTTATCGTTTGACCTAGCAGCACCTTTGATTACGATGAAACACTGAACTGTGCATGTATTAGGCAATCGGATGTTATTTATGTTTACAGATAAAAAGATTTGATTAAATTTTACCACTACTGTATACCGCTTGGTATAAAGTTAATGGTACACCACTGAGTACCCTCCTTTTTATTTTCAGTTTGTTACAAGTTTTTTGGAAGATTTCGCTTTCAGTGATTTGACCGCCATTTTACCCCATAGAATTAGGAATATTATGCAAGAGCTGTGTATCCAATTTGGTTTACGATAAAGTGTTCTGCCTATAGATCTCACTAGTTTTGTTAGATGCTTCGACACTAGCGAAATATATTCGGTTATCATATCCGAATCTGCAAATATCCGCACTTCAGGTCCCATTCCTTATCAAGCCTGTGCGACACCTCGTTACAGTGGGGCCATGCCGTGGCCTGATTTATGGCCTTCAATTCCAGTCCACGTTTCATTACGCTCGTATTTCTGGCCCGGCTGCGTTCGAGTGGATTTTAATTCGTAAGAATACTTCGACACTTTTATAGCTGGGCGGTATCCTCGCCTTCTCGACGTTTATCGGCAATACATCAACGTCTACGGTTTAATGCGAGATTTTTGAGTAGTTTCGTGGCATATGATCACGTTGTAGAAGATTTGATTCTGTTTTCGTAACCGCATAACTTAAACAAGGACTTTCGCTACATTTTGAACATTACTCGACAGTAAATAAGTCTGAAATTGATATGATTTTCGCCTAATGCGCCCCATTTTGCACAACATTTACTCTCGTTTCATAAAATGAATCGTTACTGTCTGGCGTTTATGCACAAATTGCTAAAATGAAGGCAACAAGTTGTCTATCAGAATGATATCTCTAATACAAACTACAAATGTTGACAACATTATCATTATATCACCCCAAACTACGATGATTAGTTTTGTTTACTTGTGGGACTTTGTTGACTACAACTTAATCCCCCGGTTACTGAAGCCCTGAAACTTTCCTTTTGTAACAATTCTCGACACTTATATTGCCATTAATCATATCAGGATTATTTTTGACTGTTGTGTCAATGCTGAACTGATTTATAAAATAGTTTGAATTAAAATAAAGTTCTTAAACATTTGCACGAAACCAATATTTTTTTATTAAAATCAAAATAAGTGACGAGAATACAATTTATAGACAGTGATCAATACAATAACACAAAGTTAAGTATTCACTTTGAAAATGTGAATGAATTTATTGAGTTAAAAAAGCGACATTTTCCAATCAACCGAACAGAAACATTAAATAAGAGATTCGTTCATCTATCACAATATAATTGATCAACGTATTCTCGAGTCTAGTATTCTCTTTGATTTGAAACGAAAGCTCAATCAGTAGAACGGACTAAATGAAAAATAATACTTTGCTCGATAATATTGTTCATGAGTTAGTCGTAATTGAGACGGGATACAATGATAACTGTGTAGAATACAATGATAACTAACTATGTTAGATGGATTCAATTCAATCCAAATTCATTTATTTCGTGAACACAGGGTACATACAGTGGATATTACACTAAATAAAATAAACTCCGAGCTGTGTTCCGCCAAAAAGCATACAAAATATCAGAGGATTTTTTTTAAAACATACAATTGTGGAATTCACATTAGGCAGAATCAAAATAATTATAAATCATGTCAAATTTAGATAAAATTATTGATAAGATGTCAAGTTAAATAAAGTAAAAGGAACTAAAGAATACAAAATAAAGATAATAATGTCACTAATTTAATAACACAACAATAATCAAAATAATCAAGATCATTTAGTATGTCAAATAGCATAAAGACAGATTTGATTTAATTAAATAGGAATTGATTAAAGTTTGTCATTTAAATATTCGTCAACAGAATAATACACCTTGTTATTTAACTATTTGAAAAGATTTCTTTTAAATTCATTAATGTTATACATGAGATAACTTGTCCTGGTAACTTATTATATAGTTTTTGAGTCATTGCATAAAAGCGTTTACTATGAAATTTTGTTTTTGTTGCTAACACCTGTAACTTTATTGAGCGCCGTTTACTTTCTACAAATCTATATAAATTCATATTGTGTTTTATAAAAATACAGGCTTCATAAATATAGAGTGACGGTACGGAGTGGATGTAGATAACTTTTAATTTTAAGAAGTGGAAATGTTTTCTACCATAGGGAAGGATGTTTATGTGTACAGCGGAACGGTACTGTGTTCTATAATCTCCACAAACATAGCATTTAAAGGTTTCTCGGTGAACGAGGCTTTTACTCTATTTTAACCACCAGAAAAGCGCCGAGACAATGAAGCCCGACGAAGTCACAGAGAAACGATTTAACTGTCTTGAATCCCGCAACGAATTTAATCAGAAAAGAATAGCGGAGGAGTAGGAAACACATAAACACAACTTGAGAAATATATAGTATTTCTAGGTAGTTACAAAATCAGTTCAAGGGATATTAATTTCAGAGCATCGGTTTAGTTCGCACAGTTTTGTACTCACCCAACATAAAACCACCCTATAACATAAAGATCTGCGCAAAACGAGATCAATACGAAAACTACATAAAATACTGACCCAATTCATGCAAGAACTCGCTCACACAGACACACATATCATTCCACACAAGTAGCTACCCGCTATAATTCTAGAAATTCTCCCAAGACGTTCTTTCCGGAAAAAAGGTCAGTTGTCGGGAAAAGAGACCGTCGTCGAATCGTCGGATCTGATACGACAATGGTCGGCAAAGTTTCTTGAGACAAATATCTAGGTCCAAGGTTTTATCGGCACTTTATATTTTGTAGATAGAAAATCTTTGGTAGTGGCAAGGCTCTTTGAAATAGGAACTTCGTAGGAATTGGACTGTAAAATGAGTTGGCAAGTAGGTTGTAAGAGCCGGAATCCGAGAGTAGGTAAATCGTTGGTATCCATAACGTAGAGATATTATTGGTGGATATTTTTAGGAATATTTAAAGGTTAAGTGTGTCTTCTTTTCAAAATGGAATCCAAATAAAAACTAACCTCAAATGTTTAAGATTCCGTTGCATTAACAGACAACACAGCCGTTTTAAAACAACAACGTTCCATTCCAAACAATTTTGTCATTAGGTACATTTTTTTATGGTTATATTTGCGAAAGCTAGTGGCGTGTCACGGGGACATTAGGAAAGTTCTATCTGGTGGCTAATTGCGAGCGCAGCCGGGAACTTTGCACATAAATAGCGGTATACTAGCAAAGTTCGAGGTTGTTTTACTGCTTTTTCCGACTGTGATATGGTCGTACGTCCAAGACATGTTGTAGGCAGCGCGCCTTGCGGGGGTTATGTGCCAAAATAAATACTGAACTCATTGAACTTTTGTAATTTTGTATTTTTCACGTTCAAGGGATCTATAAGTCTTCTTCTGAGAGTGTCGATGGCTATTTAAATTGAGTCAGCCCAGAACTTGGCTAAGAGTTTACCGCCTTCAGTAGCATAACATAATATCAACTCCTCCACCCCCTCCTCCTCCTGGTACCTTTGTGCTCTTTTGTCTTTATGTATTTTTCCTGTAATGTGTTTTGTGTGTAAATAAATAATAATATCATGCCTGTTATCCCCGAAGGGTAAGGTGTACCTAATAGTACAACCACATTTCGCCAGTTATGTTTAAGTCCCATATAAATAATAAGAGGCAAGCCTATTGCCATCAACCGCGCACAAATCCAGACTCCGTGGCAGCTACTGAGAAATTCCTGGTGGAAAAACCCAATAACACTTTGCCCGACCCGGGAATCACCCCAAGACCTCATGCTCAGAAGTGGCGCTTGCGATCAATGAAGCAGGCTTCATTAGCGTCAAGTACTATTCTTCATACCCACTACTCTTTACACTGCAAGTTGAAAATCTGCCAGAAAAATAAAGATAGAACCTTCTTCTTTGAGGAAAATATTTTCCTTCCCAAGCTGTCCTTTCATAATTTTTCTTATCACATTCATTAATCCTCCAGTGAGCCCTCACTCAACATTTTTGTCAGCGCCGAATAGGCAATTTGTGCATCCGGGTAACCACATTTTCCTCCTTATGATATTGGAACTTTTTCACTAAAAGACATCGGCGCGGCGTGGCGTTACGTGATGTTACAGTTATGTTTTTACTTCTTAGCTAACTAATACTGAGTACAGAACCCTAGAAGGTTGTTGATTTAAATCTAAAAATTGCGCTTCAATTCAAACTCAAAGCATTCATTTCGAATAGACCCGTGACAGTTTTGCATGGTCAAAATAAGCCAACTACAGTCCCGCCACAGAATGGACTGTGGTTGTAATTCTCAAGATCTATATTTACAAGAGAAATTGTCTGAATGATTAGGCATTCTCTTATAAATGTGTGTACTTGCTTATACTACCGACATACCAGACAGAAACAACGGTTAGTCAAATTCGGTACCTTTAATTAAAAAAAATAACGACCATTTCGTCACCCCGTTTGTTTGTCCCTAATGAAAATAAGTAAAAGAAAGGGCTCACGCCCCAGCTTCTAATAACGTCGAGCTAAAAAGAAAACCTCCTGAATTCCGCTTCTATCGCGGCTTACCGTCTCGCTTTAAGTACACAATGCTCCTAAATACTTCCTTATTTCTGGAGAAAATGGAAAAGTCCGAATAACGTTACCCCAAGCATTCAGTTTCTACCCCGCTGACTCACCCCCGTATATCTAAGCTCGTCCATACCTACACGGGTTGAAATTTCCATTAGACGCTAAGATAAAGGAAGCATTTTCGGTGGCCTGTAAAAATGGCATGCTTCGCTGGTTTGGATTGGATTTAACATATCAGAAATACCTATTTATGTGGCAGCAGGAAAAAATATGAACATTTCCGTCTAACAAGAGCAGGTAAAACCGTAAGTAGGTTAACACAAAACCAATTAGAAGTATTTTGTATTCGTTTCGACGAAATGTCATAAAGAAAATTATAATTGTCGTGTCGTGCTCAAAATCCATTGCGAAACTAACACAAAAATCACAACACACGTGAGAACTTTTGTGTGAAGTTGTAACTTGCCGTTTGCACCAATATACGGCTTGGAAACGACCCGCATACGCAGATATCGTTATAAAAAAACTTAGGCCTTTTGCATGTCATCACCTATGTATATGACTCACTAATTTATTATTGCTAAACTGAACGTCATTATAACACCAAGCAATAAACCCACCCACCACAAAATCGTTTAATATACTCGTTAAATCGCTTAACAATGTTGCCATAAAACCCCATGAAACTACAGTGCGGTATACGAGGTTCAACGACCTATTAATATGCCGTAATAATTGCCACTTATAAAATTCCCCTTTAGAAAAAAAAAACGAAAGCCTACGATTGTGAGTTAAATAGGTATAATTTATAGAGGCATGATACAATTTTGCTTATAAATAAGTTTAATGGTTATTGTTCATGCCTGCCCTGAACCGGGTCACGGCCAGTAGGAATGACGAATCGGTTGGAATGAGAGTAGTTCAATATCGAAGCTTTAGTTGAGTTTTGTTTATTGAACTTGAGTTAGCAGCTGACTCCAAGAAAGATTACTAAAGACTTCTACAAAAGGCGATCAACGATCTTGAAATTCTTATTCTTTGGCGATAAAAAAGAAGATTTAAGTTAAGCTGCTCCTTGGCATACCTACATAATCCCACACATACCTTCTAGGAGAAACAAGGTGGTGTGACCACCTTCCTTCAGCGCGGTTTAAATCTCAATAAGTTCTACAAGTCAAGGCGGCAACCTTGCCTGGCACGTCGATGTTTCCGTAATTGGATATCGACCACTAACGAGATTAGCTTGCTGCGTGCACCGAGGCCTTTGTAACCCAATAACACCCATAACTCGACACATTTCCTTATATCCTCCCTTATTGTGTAATAGCTACTTTGTCTTATTTGTCTTGGAATTTAAGTATCGATCGGTAACTGTCCTAATTCTGGGTAAACGTCCCTTTTCTAACAAGAAGGTTATACGAATATTGATGCTCATATAATTTTTTTGTCGTCAGTTTTTTCACTTATGCGTGTGGTTAGTTACACGCCCGAAGCTCATGCTATATCAATATACTGGTTAAATAAGTATATGGAAAGGTCTTGGATTTGAAATACACGGATTGTTAAACTAGTTTTTTTAGTTATTAAAATTTTCTTCACAAAAAACAACAAAGAGACTACGTGCTGAACATGCCACGAAAAGTCTACTAAGTACTTGAAAGATTAAGAATACTTGTTTTATTTATGGTGATAATTACAACATCTTTTTCACATATTATCAAATAAAGCATAAAGTATTACGTTGTACCATCGCTTAGTAATATTACAAAGTACTGAGGTACATAAACCATTTTTTTACTACCTACGAGCGTTCAATTTTATTAATTGAAAAATATATGAAATAATTTCATGCAAAACTTTCATGAAAAGTTCCTTGCTCTCAAACCAAATGTTTACGGATAGAAATCAATTTAAAAACCTTTTATGAGGTCGTGTACCCCGCGAGCGGCAGTTTCTCCAAGTGCCAAGTTAAGGCAAGTTGCCAAGTCTGACCACTTAAGTGACAAGTTGATGCAATTTGAAACTTGGCCTCTTAAACTTCAAAGCTTTGATGCAATGGCGGAAATTATTTAAAGAGAACATTTTTCAACTCGAAGAGATAGCAAAGTGAAATTCGATGTGGTTCCTTGACTTAACTTCGAGAGTTCTTGTTGATTTTGGACTTTATTTCTTCTTTTTTTAGCTTAACTTCTGCTTATACTTTGAAACTTTATTTAATAAACTAACTATATACCTTATAACAATTAAAAACGATTAAATAAACTAAAATAACTAACTACAAACTATAAAAAGGTATCAAAAAACTCCTCCTCAATTCTGTCAGCTGGTAATGTGCCCAAGAGATTGGCGGCGCTGCCACGTTGTATGGCAACACTTATCCTCTAGCCAAGGTAAAAACCAGCCCTTGGGTCACGGGAAGCGTCAACTAGGCGTTTGGAAATTTCCTTATAAAGACTGTGAGCTCCCGGACCCCACGGGCCCAGAGTTTCAACCTCAAACGGGTCGAAAATATAGTTTCCACTATATTTACGCCGTTTGAGGTTCTCCGCTCTTCTAAGGAAACAAAGACATGGCGTCCGGTCTTTTGCCATCGTCGCGTGCCAAGCCATTGGGCCCTAAGATAGCTGGAACGCCGACGGTAACGAGAGTTCGTTGGATGATGTCGTTCATGTTTGCGTGCCGCTCAAAACAGTCCGCACTTCGGCAGCATGACAGGCCGTGGTGTCTGAGGCTGTTGACAGCTTCACCACAGTGACAGCGATGAGGAGAGCAGCAGGTGGCTCCAAGACGTAAAGAAGCAACGTGTCGTCGAACAAAGGGCCTATGCTCGACCAACTGCTGAGACCAACGGTTTGACGTGCTTTCTGTAGCTCGGAGCGGCCTCGTTATATACATGAAAGACTGTACGGCTACTATTGCTTAGCCAGAACCCCCGTTTTCCAGCGGATTTGTGCTATCTTACCTACAATTTGAATTAAAAATAACTTTAATACTCTCCGATCACCGCTCCTTATCAACCAACCTAAACAGACCAGTCGACCTGTTTTTTTCTGGCAACACTTATCTTCACCCATAATTATGTGCCTATAAGCTAACCTATAAAACCTTCATATCAAGGAAAATGACAAAAACAAAAACATACTCAGTTTTACGACGAAAAAACAATATGTCGGAAGCTATTCTTATGCTAATACATCATGATTCATCCAGAAAGATGGACGTTGGCAGGCGCGTCACGTCGCATCATGTCACGCCTCTTGCTCTTACGAGATGAACCTCGTCGCGGCATGAAACATGTATTAGATGCAGTACTATATCCAACTTTTAATACCAGAATAAACTATGGGTCTTCGGGTTTTTGGGTTTCGAGGACTGAGGTCCTAGCACAAACGCGCTGAGTAAACGTAGAACGATTATCGAATTGTAAATTTTCGCATTGACCATTTTACCTACTTCTTTTTTTTATTTTCTTCATATACATGAGTCATACTAATTGCGCATATCGCAAAACTTAGAATAAAATATAGAATTTAAAACCAAAATTTTTGTGGGTAGCTGTTACGAGTACATCGATTAAAAAATGAATTTACTATACACTACGTTTATATACTTCGCGAGCTCGTACTAGGACCTTGTGTAAAACAGTTTGCTACCGTAATAGAACAGCATGATAAAATTTGTTTCCTCACTATCATAAAAAGGTGTCCTGATGGAAATATCTGCCGTCCTATTTACGTAAGCAACAGACTCCTGCTTACATATTTTACCAAGTTTACGATATGAAACGTGGTCGCAAGTTATTCCCATGTAAATATGGCATTTTCAGCAGGATAAGCTCATGTAAATGTATGTAAGGAGGCCAATACTTGACGTATTGTTATCTATAGATAGAATTCTGTCGCACAATATTATGCTGGTGCAATATTGTAATATTCTTACTTTAGAAATATGATAGGTATCACATAGAAACACATATTAAAGCAGGGTTTAAAAAAAATGTGATGTCAAAAATTTTGAGGAAAACTTTTATGGCAAAATGAGATATAGCGATAAAATAAGTATTTAGTGAGACTATTTAAACAACTTGCAAAATAACTAACAGTTTTAACACATCCTTTAGTTTATGGATATAGTTATGATCAGTGGCCCTATCATGACGTCTTAATGGAGGAATGTTTTTTTTCTATTGCAGTGTGGGAAAGAGACAGAGCTGTACAGGATGTCTAGCGCCATCTCTTTTCCCACACTGGAATAGAATTAAAACATTCCTGCATTAAGACGTCATGGTAGGGACACAAATCGGGAAATATTTGTGTGCATTTTCATAAATGCATCAGTCTTAATTGTTGCCTGTAATGAAAAAGTACGACGCAAAAGATCAGTAGGACTACACTCAGCCGCAGTATCCCATTAAGTCATTATAAATGCAAATATTCATCACTACAATGACAACACCGACCAGCCAGAATCTACATCATCAACATCTATAGATGTTTGCGACCTTGCGCCGCCATCCTTTTGTATGCATCGGAGTGTCGCAAGGAAGCATCCAATTTACATTCATGTCCATTCGATGTTCACTTGTTATCATCCTAGCGTTCTCCTTTATTAAACTACGTTACATTTTCCGGTTTAGGATGGAAATATGAACACAATTTACAGACTGCTTTGTATATCGGAATATTTTTATCTATAATGAGGCTAGCTTTGTGTAACAGTGTTTAAGGGGATTGTGTTACAATAGCGCTTTGTAATATTTACTTTTCAAAGACACAAGTATTTTGCTTTGTCAATATAGTTCTGTTATAACTTAACGTGACGCGTGTTATCCCCAAAGGGTAAGGCAGAAATGTACCTAGAGTACATTCCCGTTTCACCAGTCGCCAGTTATATTTAGGACCCATATAATCAGGGGGCATCCATATAATAGGATAATAATATGAATTACATTTCAAGAATTTTAAAATGTCGACAGAAGCTAAAGCGGCCATTTTAGGCCCCCAGCAGTGAGCCTACACCCATCAAACGTGCTCGGATTTTAACTCCGGGCTACTACTGCGAGAACCCCGATGAAAAAACTCAATAACACTTTGCCCGACCCGGGAATCAAACCCAACACCTCACCTGCAGCAGTGACGCATACGATTAAAACTAAATTGCGAACGCAGTAATACTAGTCATCAAATTACTAATAGGTCCACTCAGACTGCCAAGGATGCCTACTACAGCTGATTCACATCCCAAAGCGTGCCATGACATGCATATTAATTAGCATATATGAAGTCATAAACTATACAATATGATTTAGGTATTAACATAGGATGTCTAGGTGGTGATTAGGTATGAACCTAAGCTTTGGAATACTAATTAAGTTTATTAGCAATTTATGGGAGAGACAGCCATTAATTGTCGCAGTCCTTAAAGGGAGGAAGAAAAAGTTTTATTGCTTTAATGGAATATTTATTAGGTCTACGTTTTCTGAATAATATAAACTAAACTTGCCTTGCGAACAGGAATAATAGAAATCCATGTCATGAACCACCTTGGGGAATTCCAAATTATCGAAATAAAAAAATACTCCTAATATTCGCATATGATTAAATCAAGCCCCTCCACATTCCTAAATATTATTTTCAATTCTAACTATTTACATAATTACAAAATAAAATTAAAATAACTGAACTAAACTGACAATAAACTTCTTCTTCTCGGATCGATTAGTCATATTTTGTCCGACTAGTATGTAACGACCTGGACTTAACCTTGACTTATGAGGCAAACAATAAACTATAAAAGAGCTGTCTGCTCGTAATGTGCCCAAGAGACTGGCGGCGTTGCCACGTTGTATGGTAACACTTATCCTCAGGCCAAGGTAAAAGCCAACCCTGGAGTCACGGGAAGCGTCACCTAGGCGTTTGTTTTAAAATTAATTTCATATTTTAAGATTATTTGATGCGAATGTATAGGCAATGAAAAGTTGATCAATCAAGAGTCTATATTATGTAAAGGATACCCAGTAATGTCTACTTTGCTAATGGGTCATCCATCAACGTCTTTCATAACGTTAATTGATTTCGATTCGATCAAATGATTAGGTACCAATGGGGCAGGTGAATTGATCACAGCTTATTTAGATATCATCATAAGATAAGCAAATTATGCAGAATAAACAGTTAGTTGTAGGTTTGCTACGCCGCTATTTTCATAATTCCATCTATTCCAAATGTTATTTATCTCGCTATCTTACAATACAACCGTTAGTGTGGATAGAACTATAAAATAAATTCATAGTACAATACTTCGAAGAAACTCTGTAGGAAAGTGACAGCGTAGACCATACAGCGTATGGCGTGCTACGGGCTACGCCACCGTAGCCTTCGTAGCGCTACGCTGGCTACGCTTTCTACCCCCGCACAAAAGAATTGAACGAGGACATCATTTATTTATTTCAACTTGACGTACTTTCGTCGTGTTACATTGTACTAAAATCACAATCGTTTTCCATTCCAGGTAGTGTTGGTGTTCATCCTGAGTATAGCATCGCTCATCATCTACTTCATTGACGCGTCCAGGTAAAAAACATTCCCTATACCCTTAAAATAAATTGCATCGCTAACATTATTAATAACTTACTAATCTTGATAATGCTGAATTCAAGGAATACGTGAGTCAATACTCATAATAAATGTGGTCGAAACTGTTTGCTGAATATAGTCCTATATGTAGCTTTTGTTTATTTGTCAGCTGTGATAAACTAGTGAAATAGCTTCCAGTGAACCTGTTCCTAACTGTTGTGGTCGTAGTCAGTGGTGCATGTGCTATACACAGCGTGTTTGATTTCAGTGAAGAGGTTGAGCGATGCCAAAATTGGAGCGACAATATTACTCAGCAAATCGACCTTGCCTTTAACATATTTTTTATGGTCTACTTTTTTATACGAGTAAGTGAAACTTTCTTATCTTTTAACTCCGATTTCATTAACAGTTCCGTACAGTTCGAGTTTGAACATCTTTCGATATGTCGTGTGACATGACGGGAAACTCATTTAAATGGAAGAAACTAACGAGTTGTGAAATTGTTTGATACACTTCGCAAGTCGTACGTTTTCGTTAACGATAAACTTTCCGAAGAAGAAACAAACAGAAGAGAGATGCCTTTATTTATCTCTGGCTCTATAAATTAAGTCTTGTCCGATATTCCTACCCGATATTTATGTTATATACTATTAAAATGATGCTCTTAATGCGAACTTTATACCGTGTGTATTATTTCTGTTTCAGTTTATAGCAGCTAGTGACAAACTATGGTTCATGCTCGAGATGTATTCATTTGTAGATTATTTCACGATACCCCCATCCTTTGTATCAATATACCTGGATAGAACGTGGATAGGTGAGTTATTCTCATTTTTTTTTAATTATTACTTTGTACTATTAACCTTTTGAACGCCAGAGCATAAACACACGCGCGTGCCCCCCACGCCAAGCCACAATTTCACCGCATCCAAATTAGACGTGTTATGCCGTCCGTGGCGTCGTAAGCACTTTTTGATTTGACGTCCATAGGCGTCCGTCGCGGTCAAAAGGTTAAAAGGAAGAGGAAGGCCTTTGCCCCGCTATGAGATAAAATAAGCTAGATAAATCTTTAAAAAAATGCTTTTTGGGTGAAGTGGTCGCAAGCGCTACTGCTGAGTAAAGAAGTCCTGGTTTCGATTCCCAAGTATCAGTAGAAATATGTCTGAATTAGTGCCGGTTTAATTTGCAATAGACTTGGCCGAAGTCCCCGAGAAAACATGCGAAATATGGGGGTACTATACACCTTTGCTAATCCCATCGAGGCATGCAGCCGTGATGTTAGTGTAACACAGAAATCGATCCGTGAACTGAGTCTAATTTGCTCACGCTAATACGAGATCCATTTAAATCTCTAATCGCAATCTGTGTGTCAGCTGTGTGAGAAGGGCGAACGGTTGATAGATTGATTAATTAGATATCGTCGTCACATTATGAGAGTTCAAAGTCGAAATGCCCGAACTCAAATATCTTTTAGGCATTTAGAACGGTCTCCTCTCGGTCCGAATTCGGGAGGGACAGACGGCAATACATATGGGACCAGTTACTGTTTCAGAGATGAGATGCAGTAGCTTATTTAAATTTTTAACGACCTGCAGTTTTGGTACTTCAGATTAATTTTATATTCTACAAAGAGATCTAAGAATCAATTAGAAAAGGATGTAACATAACATCCCCGAAGGGTTAGGCAGAGGTGTGTCTAATAGTACAACCACATTTCGCCAGTTATGTTTAGGTCCCATCTAATAAGGGGCGAGCCTATTGCCATCAACCGGGCACAAATCCACACAGAGAAATTCCGGATGGAAAAACTCAATAACACTTTGCCCGACCTGGGAATCGAATCTAGAACTTTATGCTCAGCAGTCGCACTTCCCACCACTAAACCAACGTGGCAGTAGAAAAGGACGTCCCTACACTTTATAATGACTACTAGATTATGTATTCTTTATCCCTCACCGTGCTCAAAATACCCTACACCTAAAAAAAAATACATTAATATGTTTGTTAATATGTTTAGAACTAACCACAAGTCTGTCTCTGTTTCAGGGCTGAGATTTCTCAGAGCTCTACGCTTAATGACCGTGCCTGATATTTTGCAATACCTCAATATATTAAAAACATCGAGCTCAATTCGGTTGGCGCAATTAGTTTCTATATTTATATCAGTGTGGCTCACCGCTGCCGGCATCATTCATTTGGTAAGTGTTATACATACGTCAAATTATATTGCTCTGTGTGTTTGTGAACCATGGACGGATTAGTTGATTTTTAAACTTGATGAGCCAGTGCCCAGTTCATATTCTTTTGTAAAGAGGCGCTCTTGGCTAAATAATAACAACCGCTCGGGTCGATCTTCAGGTTAAGCCGCGCTTGCCTAGGTTGCTCCATGGACGGGTGACCACTAATTCCATACCGAGTTTCCTCCGTGCCTCGAAAAGTACGTTTTAAGCCGTTGGTTGTTTGGTGGTTTGAAGATCTTTGACAGTGTTACTGATAGTCAATGGCCCGAAAGTGTGACAACCAGTCTTACCAAGGGGTTTCATATTAGCCATACTAATAGAATTGTGGAGGTCAGAGCAGTCGCTCCATGTAAAATACTGGTATTCAGCTGCATCCGCTTAGACTGGAAGCTGACCCCAACACTGTCAGATAAACATTTTCGCAAAATTGTGTTACTTACAGTTAAATTAGACCGATTTTAAATTTTCCATGGAAACAGAAATTACCAATAATCTTTTTTTAAATAAGACATATCGAAAATGTTTTCGACTAACTTTTTAGCCCTATGTATTCTGCTTATGTGTGTGAAGTTTCATTAAAATCGGTTCAGTCGTTTCGAAAAATAAGGACTTGATAATTTGTATGAAATGCCGTACGGCGTACACGCTCTTAAAGGCAGAGGCCATATGTCAAACATTAATGAAAAAAATCATATTTCAGTAAGACATTGTTTTTTACAATGGGTATTTAAATAAAATTTTCTAAGTATGTACTCAGGAACATGTTTTGTCTCCTTGTTTTTAGCATAGTCATAATTCCGTGTTCCCTCAATACTAGACTGTTTTACTCGTATTTTTCAATTTGAGAATAAATTGAGTGATCAAACAAAAACAAACGCGACGCGATTATAGCGCTCTCAATGCAAACAAATTCTTCAACATAAATTTACCTGACGATCCGACCTAAAAATAAGCTAGGATAAAGATCAAAATCTATTCTCTCGGTTCTAGATTCTTGATAGCCTTATTTCCCTAACCTGGGATCACTAGGATCAGCTATCATATAGGGTCCAGGCTTTATTTTCTGCCTTTTCATCTGTCCACTAGATGATGTCTGTACCACTTAACGGTACAACAGTCATACTATTTCTGACATTCTTATCTGTCGTGTTTCAGCTGGAAAACTCTGGTGATCCATTAGATTTCGAGAATGCCCAGAAGCTCTCGTATTGGACGTGTGTGTACTTCCTTATAGTCACCATGTCCACCGTAGGTTACGGTGACGTGTTCTGTCACACAGTACTTGGAAGAACATTTTTGGTTTTTTTTCTCCTCGTCGGCTTGGTAAGTTTCACTTTCAACTGCTCTATCTAAATCTTTCTATGAATAAAATATTTAATGAAATGAAATTGAAATGAAATATAAAGTCAAATATCTGAATTATCTTTGCAAGGAGACGCAAGTCTCTTAATTTCCCTCTGTAGTCTTTTGGAACACAACATTCTTTAACTTTGAAGTAAAAAACATAGTTTCATACTCTCTCACGGCTAAAAAGTCGTTACGACAAGCTTGCGGTTCCTTGTACGAGGCTAAATTAATAACAAAGCAAAAGGAAATATAACAAATATTTGCAGTGTAACGGTTACAATATAGTTCACATGGGACTTGCTAGACAAGTGGTTTATCGCACAGCTCGTTGAATGATTGTAAGCCTGACTATAGTGCACCATGTGTAGAGCATGACGTTGTGATGAGGTCGCGAGACGCCGAGCGGGCCCCGCCCGGGCGGATCCTCACCCTCATGTGCCATCTTCTAACTTCCCGGCTTCGGAGGACTACCCTTCGACTATCGCCGACTATTCAATTTTAATACGCTTTTCTTCGAGCGGCTGCATGGGTGTATTTTGTTTTTTCTTTTGCTTTGTTACGTGATAGTCACCACGAACGTGCCGGAGGATCTGTCTCGCCGCGCTTAGAGTACGGAGTGTACTGGGGACTGGTCCGAACGAGATACGTTGCGCGAGCGAGCGCGTGTGTTGCGCGTAATGTCGCGCGTGCGTCATGTCGCCATGTCGCGTCATATAGCGCGTCATGTAGCGCGTCATGTGGCGCCCGCCGCCTCGGCGACCCGGTGCCGCGTCCCACCCCTCCCACTCGCGATGCATGCCGCACCACGCCTGGCTGTGTTCAGTTGCTCACATCACCGGTAGACACACACTACTTCCTTTTATTTTTATTTCGCTCCGCTACCGGCTACACTTTACGACTCAGCGTCACCATAGAGAGGTTCCGATCTCAATGTGGACATTGTCGTGCACCACTCGATGGTGTCCGCGCGCGGTCGGACTGCATGTTCAGTCGACACCGTGGTATGTTGCAGGCAATGTTCGCTAGTAGCATTCCCGAAATTATAGAGCTGGTAGGAAGTAGGTCCAAGTACAGTGGCGAGCTGAAGCGCGAACATGGAAAGAGGTATCCGTTTGATAATATAAAGTGGTCGGCGAAAGTGAAGGCGGTTCATCTCGCACTACGCTAGCATGAACCGCCCGAGCTTCCGGCGCCCACATGGAATCATCACCTTATACGAAAGCTTGCTCAGTGCCGTCAGATGTATTGTGTTATCTACTCGTGTGCACGCGCGGGTCTGTGGGCGCGCGGCGGGTGGCGCTTCGCCCCGGGGTTACGCTTGTTACAAGCGTAGCGCCAGGGCGAGCGGCGCCACGCGGCGCTCCGACCCGGCCCGAACGTGCTCGCGTCTACCAAGCGTCTATACCGAATGCCCACCGTTTTTAGTTTAGGTACCGGTCGAACCGATTTCTTTTTAAGTTCTGATCATCGATTAGTTAGCGTATGTATCCTTAGGCTTTGCATGCACCCGGTCACGAGTCCCGTCACGGCTCCCGCCGCTCCACGGCTAGCGTAGCTCGGCACGGCACCCCAGTCCCGCACACCCACACACAGCCACAGCCATACGCAGACAGACGACACTCACCGCACACAGCCTCGTGCGCGAGGGGGCGGGCCGGGCGGGCGGGGCGGGGCGGGGCGGGCGCGCGGGGGCGGGCCGGGGGCGCGGCTACTCACCTTACGGTGTTGCTGTGTATCGTAGGCTGTGTTCGCCAGCTGGATCCCCGAGATCACGGAGCTGGCGGCGCAGCGGAACAAATACGGCGGCCGGTACAACAAGGACGTCCGCCGCAGGTACCCTGCTCTCACGCCCCCGCTCCACGCGGCTTCCTGCCTTCCTACCTCTCACGGTTTCGATCTTGGTTGATTGAATGCGGAGTTTGCTAATGAAATTTATTAATCCTTCACTAGAATCGGTCTCTCGGTGCCGTGGCGCATGCTCGAAGAGTTAGCTCCCGGCGGCCGCGCCCCTCTCCCCGAACTAGAGAGACAGGCGCGCGGTCGACCGACGCACTACTACATGCCTTTTTTCGTAAATTTTACTCGAGATACCGTTGAGCTTTTTAATCCTTTCTAACGAGACTAGATCTGGAGAGAGCCGATGTAAAGTTTTGTAATGCTGTCGATGAAGTAGTGTTTGGTTTGTTCGCTTGCACACGATGCCTGTCGCCACGCTGTAGCGCTAGCTCCGGCACTCGCCACAGTCCCGCGACACACA